>VZRW01011132.1:22288-106145 GCA_013398125.1 Aegotheles bennettii
TAAATTAATTTATTAATATTTAGATTTTGACTTCACAATGAAAAATCACTATGAAAAGGTAAAATATTTGTCAGATCCTTGATATTAAATAATATTTCTTGTGTTTTTAGCTACAAAACAGTACACTAGACAGTTTTAGAACCTTACCTGAAACCGTGTAATATAAGCATACTATTTGACTAGTGATGTCACCAAAGTACACATTAACTATACACGTTGCTGTAGCAACATTCAACAATTTCAAATGTTGTTTTCAGAAAACAAATCAAATGAACAATTTTCCAAGGTACTGCATTTCACGTTCAATAATATGATTATATGACTGATATGATTCCAGTAATATTTAGTTTGGCATAGTTGTTCTTTCTAAGTAAATTTCAACATGAAATTAAATAAACATCATTATAGCAAAATAATTTCAAACAAAAAACTTCTATCATGATTAGCCCTGTTCCTTCAAAACTTTTGGATTTCAATGAACTGCATTCTTTTCATTGTGCTACAGCTAATCAAAGTACAAACACACAGGCTGTCATTATTTCTTGACAATACTTATTTAAAATGCAGTTATCCATATGTCTGTTAACAATGGTCTTCATGGAATAATTGCCAGATGAAGTGGTTACTGGACATTCTTCTCTTTGCTGTATTAAGAGCTAGAAGGTATGTCTAGGTAGATTGTTCCTCAAGGACTATGGAAAAGCCTGAAGCTGTAACATCCCAAGGTATGGCTACGGAATAATTTAAAGAAAGTTATTGTTTTGATTAGTGTGTGTTTTGTTGTTTTGTTGATATGGCTCTCTCTGAGCCATATCACAGAGACTGTGGTAGTCTCTACACTTACAAATGTAGATTGAAATCTGCTCTTAAGATGGAAATGTAAAATATTTGTAACTTCTTGTGTATAGAAAACTTTGTTAGGAAAAAAAATGAAATCACTGTTGTAACATTAGAGCAGAATAACAGTTGACCAAGTACTTTTCAAGGCTTGTTTTGGTTAAAATCTTGATGAAAATCTTGTGACTCATGGTGTTTGTTGCTCTGACCATTCTCCAAATCTCTGACAAATTCTGAGAACAACCAGAAAGTGTTCGTATTTCCAGTCTCTGGTGAAATAATAGCTTGATAAAATGCAAAATCTTTTTTATTTCTTAACTGTCATGATCCTTGCTTAGATGTTAATGTATTTTATTGTGGGTTTCAGATCCTTCCTATTAGATTCTACCTCGCTCTAGAATTAGATGATTAGACTACATATCTGTGCTGGCAAGCCACAGATATGTGAAAAAGCCATGATGGTAATCCTCCAGAATTGTGAAGTACACAATTTGAATTCTTATATTTCTAATAGAAACTCTATGGACTAGACTGACATATCTTGGAAGGTTTTTTCTCTTGTCTATGACACTGGTGAATGCCATTTCTTGTTGATTTGCTGTTAATCTCTGCAGGTTATCTTTTGGGGGATGGTGAAGACCCAAAAACATGATGAAACTGTGGCCATTGATGATATTGTTTTCAGTGAAGGATGTTCTCTGGAATGTGGTAAGAATACCTGTTTTTCAGGAGACGGATTGTTTTACTTTGCCTTTCCCTTGAATTAGAAGAGAAAACACAAAAGAAAGTCTTTCAAAAGCATTCAAAATCTTTCCTAACTCTGTGTTTTCCTCTGGCTCATTTTCATTCCTCTAAAACATCATCTGTAATATCACATTTAAACACAGTTACGAAGAATGACAACAAATACCTTAAGAAATCTGATACAGTATAAATGTATCTTCCTGCAGACAGGAGAGCACTAAGACCTCAGTGGGCAGAAAAGACCTACTGGTTCTGGCCAAAGAATTGATGTGTCCAGTCAGCACAGGAAGAGATTTGGAGCTGAGTTTAGGGAGATTCTCATGGCACTTGTGTGTGTTTTGAAGTGCTTGAAGGTCCTGATCCTTAGCTGCACAGTGGGACAGTTTTGTTCTGCCCTGCTACATCCAAGCACTGTAATGTCAGACTAGTTAGCTCTGCAGCCAGACCATCCCTGCATGCTAGGATTCTGTCTCGGTTTTGCAATACAAAGCAGAGACAGAGTTTGCCTTCTCTTTATCTCTCCCTTTCCCCTTTCTCGGAGAATGGGGGAAGAATAAGGAAAGGAGAAGAATAAAAAAAAAAAAAACAAAACAAGCTGGTTGGATTTTTTTAAAGAAAACTATACACCTATACAACTTTAATAAACAGAGGAAAAGGAAATAACAAACAAGGGAAGAGGGAAAGGGGATTGAATAAATACAAAATAAATATATACAAAACCCGAAAACTCCGAAAGTCCAAGATTCTGATAAGAGAGTTCTCAGCTGCGAAAAAGTCAATGGAAGTTCAAAGCATTCCTCAGATGCTTTTCAAGNTTCCTGGTTTCTTCAGCCTTTATCCATTTCTAGCAGGAAGTTTTGGGTTATGGAATACAAACACCAGTTCCTTCCTGAGACAGATTCTCAGATGGGACAAAAAGTTTCAAACTAGAACAGATTCTTTAGCAAAATATTTCCTATTTCTCTTCCCAACCCAATGTATTTTCGTGGGAAAGGAATGCTACCTGTCCTAGCATAAATTAGATTTCTTGCTGCTCTGTGTTGCACAAGAAGATTGCACTGTGGCATCTGTGTCAGATCCTCAGGTGAGCACAGTCCTGATTCAAAGCATCTCCTTTGTTTTCCTGTCTCTGAGCCATATCACAGACACTGAGGGTTTGATCTTTAAATTTAACTTGAGGTACGGCATGCAGTGTCCAGACATGGACCAAGCTAGGTTATATGAATAGCTTTGTGTAGTGTGGTCTAAAATAAAGTTCTCTAGATTTCCCAGTAGGAAAAACTATTGAAAATAGATGCACTTGGTTATTAACATATTGGAGTATTGAGTAATTGTAGACAGACTGAAGTAAGAAGAACAAGTTATAAATCCTGTTGTTATGATTCAGGCAGGCGATACTGACTTATTTCAAATGGGATCTATATTGGGGAAATGAAGTTACAGGTCATGTAAGTCTTTCCATGTTTCAGCTTTCTTACAATGGAGAAATATAGAAGCAAATGTTATATATATATTTTCATGCCGGGACCAATCTTGATTCTCTATTTTGTAGAGGTTTTGTAGCAATACTACTTAAATGAGCAGGGAAGCTAATTCAAAAATTTAGCCATACCTGTCTATGAACTCCGGTAAGTTTACAAAGTGCTTTCTTTGAAAAAATGAATTTGAAACTGACAATTAAAAGAGGACCGATGTGCGATTCTCCCAACTTCTTTCTGTTCCTTGGAGGATTTCTGCAGATGAAAGGGCAGGTTTAAAATGGAAAAAATGATGCATTGCTACATTCTAGCAGAATATATAATTGCTTAACCAGTTCCTGATATAAATTTCTCTGTACACATATATTGGCCTTTTTATAAACAAAGTGTTTCTAAAGTAAACAAAAATGAAAAAAAGATATATCAGCCATAGACATGAAGTACTGTCTCAAATAGATGAAAAAACTTAAAAATTGCAGCAGAAACAGGGTGTACTCACAAGAATTTATAGATCTAAGTGTTAAGCTTACCTTACATGACATCTGTTGAAGTGTATAGTGTGGCATACAGATTGAGCTGTCACACTGTTAAGGTATATTCCAATAAGAGCCAGTTCTTATCCTGTGCTTCACTATTAGGAAAAGTCAGATTCGTTAGGTGACATCTACATTGTTCAGAGCAGCCAAAAACAGGGTTAAAGGATCTTAATTTCTTCCTGAAAGAGGAATTTTACTTTTAAGTCTTTTTCAATAATTAAAACAAAAGGACAGATTAATGGTTATTTGAATTTGAAAAAAGTTTTTCTCTAGTTCTTGTAGAATGTCTGGATAAGAAGACTTTAAATGAAGACCACTTTGATGGCACGAAATTTTTGGCTAAAATTGGTATTTTAAATGTATCTTTCATGATTTACAGTCCAAGTGTAAAATCATGAGTAAAATAGCTCAACTAATTGTGCTTTCAGGAGTTTCTTGATACAAAGTGTGATGACTAAATATAAGTGTAACTTCATTAAGTTTTACATTTTTTCTTACCTTTTCTCCCTCCCCCGTTTTCCAAACTGCTCCCCTTCAGTCTCTTGTCCGGTTCTGCTGGACAATAATCTTCATGCATTTAAAAAAAACCAAGAAAACCTCTATATTCATTATAGAAATTTAAGACATTCCACAGTTTGTGGTTTTCCCAACAGCCATCAATTTTTTTCAGTTATCACTCAAACACCACAGCTGTTTATTACACAATTGCATATATACTGCAGAAAAATATTTTAGCAGTTGAATAGAAAATATTAAATCTATCTTCTAAAACATACCTAATACAAAATATCCTTTAATTATACCTTTAATTAACCTTCTATTCAAAGGCTTCATAGTTTTATCCAATTGTTTGATTGCCACGCAGAGCTCCCTCCTGATAGCTGACAAATTATATATGTGAAGAACTTTATTAAGACTGTCATTCTGATCTTGCCATAGGGGTGGAAGAAAAGAGTCCCATGGCCTGAAAGTGGAATGTTATAAGGGAGAATGAGGTTTTGGTCCTCCTTAAGTCATTTGTAATGCAAAAATGGTATGCCTCCTCTGCAAAGTTAGGCTTTTTTTCTGGAAAACTAGGACACTAGATTAGTTTGTCACTATTTGCTGTTAAATAGTTGCTGAAAATATGTGGTGATGCATTCAGAAACTTTTTGGTTCTAAAAAGAAGAATTTTGTTCCAACTATTATGGACATGCTACTGAGTTTAACCTCTCTGTTAGAAGTGATTTTTCTGTAGCTATCATCTAGAAAAGTAAATAGGTATTTCTTGTTATGATAAATAATTTTTTATGTTTCCTGGCAACTCTCCATGGAAGTAAATTCATGAAGGTTGCAATGACTGGTTAACATAAATAACACTCCACTGCTTTGAAAGAAACATCCATCTTCAGGGAATGATTTTTTCAAATGATATCGTTAAGGATGGCAGCCTGAAATGCTAGACGGCACTCGGTGATACACAACACTTTAGAAGTAACCAGAAGCAGAAAGGTTGTCAAGTAGTTTAATAAGCATAAGTTTCTAATGGAAGTAGTCTCATAAATCATTACTTCTTAAGAAGTGAAGTGATTGTTTGTCTTTTAGAACTGCAGTCTTCCAGTTTTGAGCTTGACATGTGCGAGTGGCATTCAGATCAGCCATCTAAGCCTGCTGTGTGGGCACGACTGCAAGCCAGGCACAAGATTGCCTCCTGTTCCTTCCTGAAAGATTGGAGCAACAATACTGCAGGTGGGAAATTTAAATTAATACACAATCGCTAGCTGTCACAAAGAACATAGTGCTTTTTAGGACAAGGTGGTGACCCAATGTAGAAACGGAACAAAAACATGAAAAGTAATTGTATGGTTTTTGGCCTTAAATTAGCTTTTGCTTTGACCCTTTATTATGAGTGCTGTGAACACACGTGCTGGGAGAACATGAAAGATTTTAATGTAAGAATTCCCATATAAATGAATAATTGATTTATTCTTAGTTAATTCTTTGTATGAGATTTATGCAACAATTTGGTGAAGTAAATTAAATTCATCTAATCCTAGAGCCCTTTTGTGTTTTTTTTCAGGTTTGTTTTGGTTTTGATGATTGGCAGTTTTCCTTATGTAAACTTTCTACATTTGAGCATAAAGTCAGTAATTTCACTTCAAACCTTTAGTTGGGAAAGCTGTGGAGAAACATTTATTATATAAAATAATTTATTACTTTTAAAATTAAAATTAATTCAGTTGCAATGTTCAGAAGTAAAGAGCTGCACTTGTGTTTAAAGTCACTGTGTAGTGCTTGTCTATGGGCTTATGGGAAAGGTTTTTAAAAGCTTAATGGATATAAATGTCTAAGTGTAGTAATATGAAATGGAATCACCTTGCCAGCTAAGTGTTTGGCTTGTCTACTGAGACTGCCTTCAAAGGGGTTAAGTAGCACTAGTTTTAATGGTATAATTTGTAATGTAGCTTTGAGGAACTGATAGTGTGAAGATTACTGCTAGAGGTCTGAGCCCACAGAAATGGAGTACATCTCATTGACAGCAGCAGAATAATGAATGCTTAGATAGTGTTTTCATTTTAGAAAGATTTTTAAAATAAATCTTAGCATGCATTTCAACACAATCTCGTTAACTAGAAGTCAAAATACAATGGAATAGCAAGCAGAACTGCTTGAGTATATACACTTTATTAAGAAAAATTTTTACATGCTAGCATTAATGTACAACATCCAGCATATAGGTTAGTAAAGATTTTTTTTCTTAGCTTCTTTTTTTTTTAAAAAAAAAGAAAGAAAAGAGCTACAGCACCTTTCAATTTCCACTGGGATATCTAACAAGAATAAGACATCTCATTTTATTTTAAACACCTTCCTGAAAGATGATGTATCTGCTATATCTTAACATGATACCTCAAGGGTTAGTAATGGGTATGGATTTCCCTTTTACTGCAATATTATGCTAACAGAAATGATACTGAAATTCTGTAAGTGGCTTTTACAGGATCAGATCATAAGCAATACCCACTGAAACAGAACACATTTTAAAACGTCTGTTCTATAGGTGCTTGGGTTTGTATGAATATGCACAGGTATGACACAAACAACTGCTTGGGGACATTCCCCATGCTTCCATGTCATAAAGTAAAAAAAATGTGAGAAGTGTCAAAACAACACACAATTTAATTCATCGTTAATATTGGGAAGTATTAAAAAATCTGAACTATGATTACTCGTCTCTCAATGCATTCAGTATTTCTATTCATGTAGATTTGTAGAGACATAAACAGGCTGAATATTAGCTAAAATTCTAAAAACTAATGAAATGGTATGCAAACTGCAAAAATGCCATGCAAGGGGGCTCAAACTTGCAATGTAAATAGAGCTTGACTAAGCTTTAATTTCTGATTTTGTTCAAAGCTTTCACTACTATAAATAGAAGAGGAGTAAGAAACTAAATTATAAAACAATTATATTTATAAAGAAAGGATTGCTTATAGAATTTGAATAATCCTCCTTTCCTGATATTAGGTTTAATAAACTACTTAGTCCTTGGCAGACTTTTTTTCTTTGTTCTTTTATTGCTTCTTTTCTCTTGTGTTGTATTGTAGGCGCTTTCTCTATAGATTTTCCTTTTAGTTTTTCTAGTGTCAAAAGTTCTTACAGAGGTTTTATATTCCCCTGCAATACTGTTCAGAAAATACATTCTTGTTGTTTCTTTCTTTATTGATATTTTCAGTATGCTGTGTGGTTTCCATAGTTCATTCTTCTTACGTTGGATTAATCTAGGTTCCTACACTTGAGGTAGCACTTCTTTAATAAAAACTAATGAAACCAACTCTCTGCATAAGAAAAATATTATGAGATGCAAAAATAAATCAAATGATCGTGTGTTTCTATTACATTCTGTTTGTTTTTTTTTCCAATATTTCATCCATGAATAGATGAAAATTCACCTCCAAATGTTAGAAACAATGACAGTTCAGATTTGACCTCTCCTTTCTTCAAAACGGTCGAGTGGGAAAGTCGCAGGTGACCATTTTAGAGGCTTTTAAGGATTCAGGAACTTAAACTGAAAGAGGGAAAGGAGTGTTAATTATCATTAGGCTCATAAAATAAATTTGGTTTGTTTTATAATCAGATAATTCTGAAGTTAGATAAAGAATGGGCAGTGTAAATTCTAATGTTTTTTTCATATTTCACTTCTACACAAGGCAGTAGCCATAGAAGTGTAGATGCTTTGTTGATCTCTGTCAAACAGAATGCTGGGTTAAATGTGTAATGCTTCCTTGTATCGAAGTTGGCCACTATGGCATGAAATTACAAGTCTAATTCCAATGAAACTGCAACACAAAGTAAACTGGCAACAAAAGGAAAAGAATGTGGTCCCTTATAAATACTGAATGTTTTCCTCATGAAATGGCAGTTTACCCCTCCAGCTTGAAATACATTGTGCAACACCTTCATTTGAGGTAAGTTCTATTTAGAGACATGAACACAGAAACAGTGGACTTAAGACCTTTAATCAGTCTGTGTTTATTATTTTAATAGCTGCTTCAGAAAGCAGCTAAATATTTAGTGACTCAGAAGGGGAGAAAAAAAGATCTGACATATTTTATAAAAGTATTTAGCCTTTTTATTTCTGGCAAATAAAAGACACTATTGAGGGGATGGAGTACTCTTTTAGATCTCTGTAGGAATGCTTTTATAAGGGGCAATAGGTCAAGAAGAGCACAAATTGCTTTTCTGTTTCAGGTAGAAAGACAATATTCTTCCAACATTTTGTTGCAGAATTTCTGGCTGAGAAGTAAAGACCTTGATTACACAGTGGAGATGTTACTACTTCCTGTAGGAACAAGGCAGAATACTTCCCTCCTCCACCAACCCTTTTTCTTTTTAATTTTTGAACAGTCTATAGAAGTAGTACTGTAAAGAGCATATTTTCTGGAAACCATAGTGGAAGAAGGAAGAAAGCCTAGTTTCCAAATGTATTTTTGATTAGATATTGAATGGTTATAAATTTAAGGAGATTGAGCTGAATGTGGGACTGTTTTCAGCTTTTAACATGCAAAATAACAACTTCAGATATTAACTGATGTAATTCTTGGTTGCTGAGGCTCTCTGAATCAAATGAAGATTATGTATCTATCTCTTTAATAGGAAACACATGACATCCCAGTCACATCATCAATAAGATGATCAGATTCCATTGTTTCCACAATGAGTATATGGTTTAATTAGAGAAAAAAAAATATGTGAAAAAGTGCACTTTGTTTTTTATTTTTCAGGCCGTTTTGAGTGGTTGGAAGCTAATGACAGTGCATTATATAAAAGCACTTATCTTAACAGCTCCATGTGTCATTGCTCCAGCAAGAATTGTCATTTTCAGTTTCATTACTCCATGGCAGATAGCAGTGTTCTCAAGGTGGTACTGTTTACTAATCAGGTAAGAAGAAACATGCATTTATTTTCAAAGGGTAAAGATACAGTAGGACAGGTGTTTACCAGCCAAAATGCAGGGAAATATGCCTGCTAACACCTGCCTACACCCTGAGATATTTCGTGCAAAACAGTGACTTTATATCATTCCATTGATCTATGCAATTGTAAAACCTGGGTATTTGCCGTCTCAGCTATAAACTAATTTGATGGGTGAATGTTCTGCAATAAGACTTCAAGGACAAACCCCAGCTATTACAGAATTATATAAATTGGGGATATCAGGGGAAAAATATATAGTAATAGTTTTCTATCCTTCTTCCTGCTCTGGAAATGGGGAAATAAGTGTTTTTCTCTACGGAGACACAGAAGAAAAGGAAAGTTGCCAGCTCAGGATGTCTGGGAAGCTCTTGCTTAGCCACTTGACTTGCTTTGCATATGTTTTAGGGAAGTATTTTTCTTATTTTTCTACCTATTAATAGATAAAATAGTCATATCAAACTGAAATACAAATGTCAGTTGAGCGATTATTACTGTTTCTATCTTTCTTACCTCCCTTGCCTTGTGGAGACTTTCTGCTTTCAGAATGTTATCTTTTCAAAGTCTTGTTTAATAACTTAATATTGATGCTATTGTATGGCTATTTAATGAAAGCAAGTGCAGTACAGCTGGTTTTATTAAGTTAATGCTCTCCTATCTTGATCTTGCTGTTGAATTACTATCACCCAACAATACAAGTATTTAAAAAGACAGACTCACTTAATTCACAAAGATAAGATGCAAAAAACCCCTGAACTGTAACACTACCAAGGATTCTAAATATAAGAAGAAATGGAAATACCTTGTTCAGAAAAACAGCTCCACGCTCTTGCTTATTTTTCACTTACAAAAGGGAATAGTTGTATTTTTCTATGACCCATTACTGTATCAGGGAAATGTAACATAATCAGTGTTCTGGTCAGAATGCAAGGAGATTTGTGCCCCAGAACTAGTCAATAAATTCCCAGGTATGACGTCCATGGCAAACTTGATACAGAACAGGAATACTGATTTCAGTGATTCACCTAAGTAACAGCAATTGACCTAATTTAAGAGTTTTCTTTCCCTGAAAATGAAGCAAATTATGTGAGCCAAAAACATGAGAGAACTGGGATTTGAGTTCCCATAGAATTGAATTAACTGATAAACTGGTCCTTACATATTCATTACAAGAATATTTTTGGCAGTTATTACATCAGATCTTTCCACGCTGTTTCCACAACTACTCTTAGCCCTCTTATTTATTTATTGAATGTCTCCTTCAGTTAGAAATGGGTTCCACATAGACTTATTTAAAGCTGATATGAGTTACTTATACTGCAAAATTTGCCAGAAAAACCTTCAGAAACATTAGCTTCTGCTTGTAGTTTCAAAAACAAAACCCTACAGACTCATGTTTGAGACTTCCTAAACTAAAAGGAGTGGTAGTTTTACACATTGTGCTATTGAATCATTAGGTTGTTTCTGAAAAACAAATGAATCTTCAAAACTAGCCAAATACTGAAAAATAGAAGTGAGAGAGTGAGAGCCAAGTACTGGTTCTGACCCTGGAAGACAGCAGAGCTACTGTTCTGGAGACTGCCATTCAAAATAAACTCTCAATTGCATGGTCTGGTACCATGCAGTTTCTCTGCAACCCCTTTTACTATTTTTATTAGTCAGAACCCCTTACCTCTGATTAACTCTTGCTATGTCCCATCATACAGGCCTGATGCAAATAGAGGCTGAATTACATTTAATATACAGGTTCAGTATTGTTCTTAGAGGATAAGTAGCACAGATGTTGCAAATGTATCCCTAGCCTTCCTCACCCTTTCAGCAGAGACACGAATGATCAGTGAACATATTTTCTGATATACACATTATATTTTCTGATATACACATTATGATATCGGTTGAGAGAAAAGGAATTTAAATACTCGTGGATATAAAGAACAATAGGGAAAACAGACTTTTTTGGTTAAGTGTCCTGTTACTGATTTATATTTAATTTGCAGTCCATGGTAAACCATCTTTTTGTTTTATTGCTGGTTTAGAAAAATTGCTCTTCATTCGGTACTACTGTATTTGATCATTTGATTATTTTTTTTTCCTAACAGGGAAACTTTGAACTTTGTGTGATTGGTTTGAAAATGGTTTTTTATATACTGAGATGATTTTAAATTATAATTATGTCCTTCAGAGTGCTTGTAATTCCTCCTAATTTAGTGCTATCCACATTTTTTGAAATTTTATTTTTCTTTCTGCTATCCAAACAGGTAGTCAGCACTATAATTATGTCAGGCCCTGAAACAGACTTATGCAGAGCCCTGTTATAATTTTCTTTTGGTTTGACAGAAAACTATTGACGTGTCCTCTTTTAAATCAGGTTGCACTCCTATTTGTACACCCACTTTACAGAAATTCCATCATCATTAAAACCTCCTGAGTTTGCTTAAAGAATGTCCTATGAGATTGTGTTAAAAGCCTTAATAAACTAATGTCTACTTTATGTGAATTGCTCCTCATAATAAGCAGCTAATATAGGCTTCTCACTTTCTAATTCTCTAGCTGATTACAAGATTATTGTTAGCAATTTGTTCCAGTGTCTTATGAGTTGTCAACTATCAGCTGATTGGCTGTAATTTCATAGTCTGTTTTTTTCCCTTAACTGTAATATGTATCTTTTGTTCTCCCAGTTCTCTAGTTTCCCCACACATTCTCCTAGGGTTCTCAGAGTTAATTGTTGATAGTAAGATATTCTTTCCGTTATGTAACCTTTCATTAAAACTTTCTGATTCCCTTCCAGTTTCAGTACTTCATGATTTATATATTTGTAATATTGTTCTTCCATTCTGTTCCATGTTTGCCCTCATATTTGGCAATATTGACTGTCTTTGCCAACATAAAATATTAACAATATTGAATGTCTATTGACTATCTGATAAATTTATGCTTTTCTGTGAAAACTGAAACCAAAGAAGAAAATGTTGACTTTAGTATATCGTTTGCTGCCATTCGTATTCCTCCCCTTAACTGATGTTTCTATGTGCAAGCATGTTTGTACCCTAACACACTAGCATTTCTTTAAGTGTTCAGCAACACATGCAAAAAACATTCAAGTACACTCCTCTGCAGAAGTCAAAGGTGGTCCGTTAATCATCATGGGGGAATAGATCAGATTTTGTTCCGAATTACTCTCTGAAATTAATGAAAAAGGGACAAAATTATGAGTGAAGTTGCACAGCAATGAATGTATCTGCAGAGAAATGTCAAAAATCAAAAAGAGCTGAATTTTATGAATGGAGTTGATAAGAAAAAGCCATGATTGCCTCTTGTATTCTTCAAATCTAAGTCGCATTATCTACCAAAAAAATAAAATAAATAAAAATTGCAAGGAAAAGAAATAATTCTTGCTCAATTTAGCTTTAGAAAAAGTTGTTTATAGATAGTAATACATCACGATAAGGGGAATAGAGTGAAGGTATTTTGAGCAACTGTTCCTCAGTATCGTCAAAATAAATCTTGAGGGAAAGTTATGGACAAGCAATACATTCAACATTTCGAAGAAAGCTAGAGGTGCAAGGAATGTGCTAGAGGGGTTAACCCATTTGTACCAAAGACATGGAAGAATCTGACAAACAGGATGAATGCTACAGAGAAAATATTGAGAGGAAGGGAAACAATGTTATAAGCTTATTAGAGCTGTATAAAATCAGAGGATAAAGTGTTGCATGGAGCAGTAGCCAGTTTAGAAAATTATTGTATTTGAGGTGATCTACAGCTTTCAGTTTAAAAAACAGCCCTAAAAGATCTGATACTGGCACGTGCACAGAAAACTAAAGTTTACAGCTACAAGCTATTTTTATTAAAATGAACTGGAGAGAAAGATGGTCACGGGGATGAGTAGCTAAGCTATTAATTGAATGTGAACAAAATTATAGGATCCAGATTCATCCAATCAAATAAACAGCAAATATAGAGTGTTCCCACAAGGTATACAAATGTGTTTGTAGGGTTCGTATCTGTACCTGTGGGGGAATGTGTGCATGCCCAGATACATTAAGTAAAACATTTCTAAAAGCTGACGCTTAAGCACAGGCTATGGTTTTATCCTGTCATGCAGTATGGTTCCTAGTACATCATCCTTTTCTGTGTCTTATATATGGCTATTGTAGACTAATAATATTAGTATGGGGTTTTTTGGAAGATGAATTATTTAGCAAAATGAAACAACTTTTACACAGAATGAAGTGTTCTCAACATTGAAACACTTTTTGCTGAATATCACATGAACAAGTTAACAAATACGTGTATCCTATACTGATGCGGAAATTCACATCTGACTTTTATTTCTGAGATCAAATGTATATCATGTGGTTTATCCAAATTTGATCTCTTATGTCATTTAGTGTTTGGAATTAGAGTATTGGCTTGATCCTGTCTCGCAGTTTTCCAAAACTGACCTTTGAACACCTAGAGATTTAGTCTTCTAGCTTTGTTAATGTGTCATTACAGTTGAAGCCTTTCTTGGTAATTACATAAGTAATTAGTTACTCTTCACAAATTATGTCAGTGTTGTTCTTTGGCTCAGCCTCTCAGTCTATCAAGCAGTAGACAACATCATCCTCCTCTATTTTATATTGCAAGACAGGAAAAAGGTAACTGTCCTTGTCTGTGGTATTGATAACATTTCACATATCTATCATTCCCTCTTATCCATCTCCTGTAATGCAAACCTTTTTTATACTTTCAATTTCCCTCCATACACAAGATTTTCCATATCTCTTATCCTTCTTCACATCTTTTTCTGAACTGCCTCTAATTCTGTAATATATTTTGTGGAAAAGGTACCACAAGTACTTTGCACAGTATTGTAAAAGGGCTCTCACTACTGATTCTTGTAATGATAAGTCTGTTTAAATGTACAGCCTATATTAACTTTTTGTACATTTTTTCTGTCTTTCTGGTTTTGGTTTATTTTGAAGCTGATTCTTGAAAATATTTTATTTAGGAATATGAAATTCACATTGGTACATTTCTTTTCTTTATACTGACCTCAGCACATTCTAGTTAGGATCGTGACCAGAAGCAGAATGATCATGAGCTGGTTTTGTCAGTTATTAAATCAAAAGGGCTTAGAGTTGTTGCATAAAGGGAACCTTACTATATTTGTCACTCTCGTTGTTATCCTTAGGAGGTGGACTGAAAAGGGGGATTGAGGTAACTCAACATGACAAGGAATTTTTAGGTAGTACTCTGCCTGCTTGCTTTACAGATTAAAAAAAAATAAATAATATTTTAGCACAGTTCATTGCATAATTTTGACAGACCCTAAGTTCAGTTCTAAAAAAACTACATCTAATTATAACACAACATAATATAAACAGTTATTTATAAAAGAGAATTAATGAAGAGAGCACTATGTAAACATATTGTTAAATTTAGCAATAACATGGCTTAATTTACATATTAATTCATTTTAATTCTGTCAAGCTGACTCCTGATAATTATACGATTAACATGTTTAATCACAGCAAACATATCTTGTTTCCCCTCTCTTCCATAGAGCTCAGTGCAAAAATTGCAAATGAATGTGAAGTTGTATTTCCTCACATAGAACAAGTTGGTATATGGTGGTCCTTTGGATATGAAAAGAGGAAGGACAAAAATGGTGTTAATAATTTACAAAGGAGCAAAAATTAGCTTTATAACATTGTTTTCTGCATTTTACAGGAGTATCATACCTTGTGGGAAACCAACATCATGACTAAAAAGGAATGGGTCAAAGTGGATATACAGCTACCAACAGGGTTAGAAAAATTAAAGGTATGAATGAAGAAGGCATGTGTTCAATTTTTGAAATTTTTTACCTTATAGCTTATAAAGCATCTAGAAAACTTAAAAATTTGTTAAAATTATACATACCCTGAAGGGTTTGTTCTTCTTTGCTTCAATGTGGGTAAAGCTGTGGTTATAGCTCAAAAAAACATGTGCAGACACATCATATGTTGAAGCAGCTGGTCTTTAATAACATACAAGAAAACTAATACAAATCTCACTATATTTTAGGCAGTCAGATAACTGAGTCCATCTTAGGTATTTAAGTGAGATGATGTGAATGATGTTTGTGGGATTTCAGTGGAATGATGTAAACCAGTAGTTGTGAGAGAATTTGCAGTCACAGAGAAGAAAATAAATTTGCATCTAGTTAATTCTTAAAATAATTTTCAAATTTATGTAAGTAATTTTACATTTACAATTATATTTCATAATTCTGTACAGTATCATATTTTACTGTCTCAAAAATCAGCTGAAAATATGATCTCAGCAAAAGGACAAACACTAAGCTCACTGCAGACATTGAAGTTTTCACGTGTATTACAATGAATGCATTTTGGCAGGCTAGCAGGTTATAAGTACCTGCTGTTGCCCGTGTCTCCTTTTTCTACAAAGACAAGTGTGAATAAACAACCAGATATGTAATAAGACTATTTACAGTATCTAAAAATAAATTTAAAAAAGGCTGCTGAGATTGCATGTATACATGTAGAAAGTCAACCCTATGCATTCTTTGTACAAAGATGGCAAGGATCACTTGTGCTTAGGGAAGGAAAGATACTATCTCTAATTATGTGACTACGTAATGTTTTCATCATAACATTCTGCTATTAGAACTGGTAGAGAATGAGTAGTATTAGAAGGCTTTTGTCACTATGAAGAAATTGTCTCTAGTGGAAGATAATGGCATATATCATTCTTATTTCTTAGAAAGAAAAATGCCTCTTAAGATTTTACTCCACCCTAATCCACAGGCTTCAGGGAGTGTGTCAGAGCCTTCTGCTTATGCCCCAAATCACGTCTATTCTAGTTTTCTTCTGTTTTGTTGGAGGCTTCTGTTCAGCTTTCCTTCCACTGTGTTTTATCTCTTGCACATGACTATTTTTCAAGATTCACACTCTGGCTGTGTCTCATCCTGTCAGAACTCACAACTCTGTTTTTGATTTATGCCTCGAACTCCTGCTCTTGTCTCTCAGTGCTTTCTTTCATTGCCATCTTCATCTTCCAGATGAATCCAAGCTTGCTTCCTCATATTTGCTCCTTTTGCTCATGTAAAAGAAACTTTGATAGCACCATTAGGATAATCTTTCTCTGAGACTCAGTAGAGATGGGCTCTGCAGTGAGCAGGAGCAAGAGATGTTTTTCTCAAACTTTCCTGCTCTAAATCAGCTTGTATAAAATCTGGTTGGCACAAGGGAACATCATAGGAGTGATAAATGCTCCTTGAATGTCTATCTATGCTAATAGTAATAAAATAATCAAGGCCGGGGAACAGGCCCAAGGATTGCCATGTGATAGCCTCTATAACTAAATGGTCTCTAGAAAGGTTTTGCTTCAATTGGCCATCTCTCAGACAATGCTTGAAACAGTTCAAGAGTTACCAGCGGGCAGGAATCAATCCCACTGCACAGACTGGATGCAGCCATCCTATCTTAGGTAGTGAAAAAGATTTTGGTTGTTAAACTGTGCTATGCAATTGGTGCCTGAGGACAGTCCCTAATCCATTTTATTCACCTGTCAGTGTAATGGAAATTTTTTCCCTTGGGCACCTGCAAAATGAAGTTCTGATGAGACTGCAGAGCAGAAGATGGCATCTTTAAAATGCTACATTTCAGGTCACTCTTCTAAAGCACAGAGACATTGCAACTTTTTAGCCAAATTGTTTTTGAGATTAGGAAGGGTTTTTTGAAATAGGCTACTACTTCATTCTTGAAATTTGTCAAACCATGTTAGCTAAAAATTTTCAGAAAATTCAACCTGAAGTAGTCATACAAAATTTCAGCTTCTGATTTGAAATTTGTAATGCCTTTGTAATGGAAAGTATCCAGTGCTTTTTACACATAGGACATTACTGTTTTATGGAAATAAAAATCAATTTCTCTCTGTCTGTTAATGCAAATATTTTGACTGTAACAATCCACAGCTTATGTTTAAAGGAACACTCCAGAATAGGGCAGGTTTCATCTGTCTGAATGGCATCCAGCTATTGGACACCACACCATTGGAGACACCCAGTTTCTGCTCCTCAGAAGAATTCACCTGCACTGATGGGAAGTCCATGGAACCTGGATCAGCCTGTGACTCTCACCCAGACTGTTCTGATGGCAGTGATGAGGATCCAGCAGCCTGCTGTAAGTGAATTGCATTGCTTTAGAGGGACATTGTACTGAAGAGTATTGTGAAGCCTAAAAAGGTCTATCCAAGAAATGGCTAGAAACCTTAGTTATTGTTTATATGGCTTTTTTCACCAGCATATTTATTGATGCACAGATTAGTGATAGTGTTCATAGTATTTTCTATCATGCATTTTTCTTCTTCCTATTGCTTTTGTTTTCTGTCTGACATCATCAGTATCTTTTGGATCCAGATAATTTTTTAAGTGTCTTCAGAAATATACTACATTTTGCATATTTCTTAAATGTATTCCCTACATACAACCTTTATAACCTTTACTTTCCTAATTTGAGAGGAATTGAAATCTGCCTTGAGGTTTTTTGTTTAGACACTTTTCTAATTTATATTGTATATGAGTTATTGTCAGAAAATTCATTGATATTATGTCATGACATGCTGTTTGCATGATGATTCAAATCACCATACAATTCAGCTACAGTTCAGGGGATATAGCTTGTAATGATATTTTCAATTGAATGTGACTTTGTTTAGAAGCCACAGTTTCTACTGAATGATCAAGAGAAAAAAGAATTAAAATTACTGGAAGGTGTCTCTAGTAATTCTGAAACATTTTCCATGTGAAAGTAGCTTTAGAGACCCTATTCCTTCTAAAATGAATACTATACAGCATGCATCTATATATGTTTGCCTGTGGTAGCACTTAGATGTGTGTTATAGACAAAAGTTGTGCATATATTTCAAATACTGTTAAGAATATACATTGCTGCTGGGAGGTGGAAATTATTTTTTTTATTATCACTCAGGACAACAGGAAGGACACTTACAATGTTTTATTTTAATCTTTCATGAGAAGACTTTATGAGCTATTTGTGACTACAAGGTTTTTTTCAACATACAGCCTAAACATTTAATCTTTTAAATCACTTAAATAACCATACAGGAGCCATCTCTGACATGAGTAATATGTGCAAATATTGGAATTACTTTTAAATAGAAAGGTTTATACTGTTTTATCTCTGGGTGAAATATAAGCCAACATTAACATGTCCAGGGGATTCCTCTTTGAAATCTGCTTACTTTTTTTTTACAAGTCTTGACTATGCTGCTAGCTCTGTGTGTGTGCTGGTAGGAGTGCTCTTTAGGAAGAGGGATGGAATGAAAGTGAATAGTGCTTTATAAATTGGATTCTATTTCTCTTCTATTTAGTGCTTCCCCTTCAGTAACAATGTGAGAGAACTATGGTGAATAATGCCTGGGAATATAGAAGAATAATTTAATAATTTAAAAGGAGGATGAAAAATAATTGTTCCAGTCGAAGGGTAGCTTATAATAGTACTAAACAAAGTGAAAATAAAGATAAGCCTAAATACTTACAGGCAATTATAGTTTGCATGCGATGCATTACACTTTCTTATTTTATTTTTGCCTCTATTCCTCAGACACTGGACATTGGCATTGTGTGACTGAAAGATGAAATAACCTAGATATAGTCAGGATTTTATAGTTAAAGAAAGATCACAGTGGGACTCAGTCTTGAGAATATTGTTTCCGTTATTGTTATGTGGATGAGTCGGAAAAACTAGAGATCGGGCAGAAGAAAGAAAGGTCAAGATGGCCTAGGGATCTCAACACTTTCCCTTGTGGTACCTCCAGAACCAGGGTGCTGGAACAAGGACCCACAGGAGGCCCAGTCAGTGCAAACCCCTCTTCTATAGATCTGTCTAGCGCTCCACTGCCTGTTGTTGTCTCTGCAGTTACCTTTGGTTTACCAGTTTATCAAGTAGCACTGATTCTCCATTAACCCCTAGTGTATTTAGTGTATCAGATTCAGTTGAACCTGAGACATAGGGATTGTGTGATTCACTCTGTGTTACAGGCATTCACAGTCTAAAGAAGTATCATTTTGTTGGAGCAGTGCACAGAAGTATACTCATCCTCTCAAAAGAGTGGAAAAGCTGTTTTTCTAAAATATAAATAACTCATAACAGCTACATGTTGCTCTGCCTACTGACTGAGAAGAAAGAAAAAAAATAGCCATTTTTAAAAAAGATGTTTTTAAAGTTGGCCCATTTTAATGGCTAATATTGTCGTGGATACTTCATACACTCCTGTTTAGGAAAGAGGACCCTAAATGTGGAATTTAACTCTCAGCAGCTTGCTTAGCTTAGAAAATTCATCTTTCTCACACTTCTGCAATCTTGAACAAAAGAGACCTAAAATCACCCTTTAATTCTGTCTTTTGTTCTTTTCCTCCCATTACGTACATTTTCCACATGACCTTGAAATTGTCTTCCATGATTTTTAGAGTGCACTACATTTATTCACATTAATTTTCAGTAAAAATTCCTACCTGGTACAATAGTGCGTATTTTAGCTTCTATTCTTTGAGGTGTTTTAGTCTCTATCTTTGAACACATCCTCAGTAGTTTCCTTTCATGAAGTACTCTCATGTACTGAAAGAGCTGGCAGATCCCCATACTGAATGAAAACAAAGGCAAGTCAGCTGTTGCTTAGCAATGTGAAGGATTTCCCTCAAGTTTGAGGATTTTCTTTGCCTCATTATAATGGGGAAAGAAAAATAATGTTTCTCTTTGCTCATGTTAACTTGGCATGAATGGCCCTATAATAAAGCAATTTATTAAGGAAACAAATACATATTTTATGATGTTCCTTAAATTTTCTGTTTAATCTTTCCTTCTTTATATAAACATATATTTAGGTATATGAGACTTAAGTCTCAAAAACAAGGAACTTATTATTGAAATCAACTGATCTAATGAAGTGACAAATTATAAAATGAAAATTTTAGTATTAAATTCTACATTTTCTTTGTCTCATTTGACACCACTTGAGATCACTTCTAAATTTCTTTTTTTCACAGTGGCTGATAATAAATGATCAAAATAAAGGAAGTGAGATACAGTGCTTAGATCATTTGAAGGATTAAAAAGACCCTTTTCATGCTAATGTCTTTATTTCCTACCTAATATAAAGGAAGTTTTGCACTAAATGTCATGACAAATACCAAATATTACAAGTATAATACTTACTACTATTATATATTTTTTTATATGTAACACAATACATATAAAGACATCACAAATGAATCAGTAACTAGGAATCCTAGCAAGTTGGTAAGAAGTCTAGGAAGCGTTTGCTATTTTCAAGTGATGTCACACTTTGATAGAGTGGTGTTTCTGGAAATTGCCTACTCATCAGCATTCATATAGGTTAAAAATGATTGTGGGGTGGGACATCCTACAGCTGTTTGTGAAAGAACATCACCTTCCATTTAGCCTAATTAGAAGCTTCCTTAAAACACCTGTCTTGAACTCCTGTGGTTTAAATTTTGCACCTCTAGCATTAGCTTAAATATTTTCAGCCTTTCATAGGACTTGTATAATTTATGAATAGAAAATATGTAGAATGAAGGAAATGTATCATTTTAAAGCCATGTACCTTTCACTGCATTTCGTTTACAGTATAGAAATTTACAATTGCAAATCCAAAACTTTCTGCTACAGATGAACACATATGCAAATTCTTTTATTATCTCTCAACTTAAAAAGTAGAAAGAACATTTTTAGTCTGAAAACTTGTTTTACTGCACATTTATATGTTTCCCATGATACATTAATTGCCTGGAATTGTCAGTATCTATCCATCAATCTTGTATGTACATTTGGAGAAAAAGAAGCTACACCCATATTATTTTCGGACTTTATTGCTTATGAGCACTGTGTAGCACTGTCTTTGTGTTTCACCAGAACAGTTAACTCAAAGAAAGCTTACCTGTGCAGACCCATGGTCCAAAAGAGACACTCTTAACACCACCAGTCTCTTAATCCTAAACAAGGTAACTGAGTCATTTCAGAAGTGTATGAGGACATCTCACCTAAGGGACTAGGAGGTTATGAGAGATCTGTGTAATGACTTATGACATATGGAAATTGAGGCTAGATGACCTATGGCCATCTGCAATCTTTCTGCATAAATCCTTTAATAAATTCTAGAGAAATAAAACTAGTCACAAACTGGTAGGGAATGTGCACTCATAGTCAGGAAGAAGGTACATATGTAACCCTTCCCTTTCCCAAAATGGCACTAAACATTAAGCAGAAATAGCAAAATATTAATAACAAAATAATCACAGAGAGTTGCTTTGGATGCTGATCAGACAGATTATACCCCAAATTCCATAGGAGCTTGTGTGCTGCCACACTGAGCAAGGGTAATAACCCTCCTCATTCAGTACTATTAGTCAGAGAAACACCAACCTGATGGAGAGACAAGCTGCGTGTCCTTAGTTGTGCTAATTTGGTTGAGCTGCCAGAGTAGGACTGAAAAGGTTCATCCAGTTGCAGGCTACCAAAGTTGAAGCAATGTTAACTGGCTGGTAACCCAGGCTAGCTAACAAGACTGCTTTCTTTTTCCCCCAGAAGGATCAAGAAGAGCTGGGATAGGTAGAGCAAACTAGTCAAAGAAAAAACTTTTCCATTTAATCTCCCAGTGCTCTGGGAATACGTGCCTGGTTTCCTGTTTCTTTTTTTAAAAAAAAAAAAAATACAAGTAGGAAAATGGTTCATATTAATTGAAAAGCTGCAAAATACACTGTAAAAATTTTATCAAGATCCATTTATTTCTTGAAATTCAAGGAGTTATGTTTGAGGAATATTTTTTTCCTCTAGTTACATCCTGTAGTCATTGTTTTTGCAGAACTGGTGCAGTAACTTACTCCTTGACTAGTTGAGGTATAATGATACACGCATGTGGAAAAAAAAATAATTTTTCAAGTTTGGTTTGTTATTAAAATGCATGCAGATTGTTCTTTCCTTTCGGTTTTGCTGAATTATAGATAGATGAATGTCAAAGAATGGGAATTAACTGATTTTGTTTTCAGAATGTGGAAAATCTTTCTGCAGTTTGAATCCAGAGAAATGATCCCAGCAAAATAAAATACTTGAATTCCGATGGTAAGAGTTGTAGTAGGAAAGGACATAACAGAAACATGCTTTATGTGTGTTTAACTTAACTGCAATATGACTCCTCAAAAAATACAGGTTGTACAGTCACTTATTTTCCAACTATGGATAATGAAGTATTCCATATGATCACTTGAAGGTTCAAATAAAAATGTAGAAAAAGGCTGTGAAAAATAAACATTCTGTACAATTTTAATGGGAAGGAAGCATTTCTCAAAGTTTATTAATAAATGATTAAATGAAATAACACACTGAGAAACTATCTCACTTGAATTTGGGTTTCAGCAAAAGCACAAAACTTTTTTTCAGCTTAATTAAACACTTAGTAACACTCCTTAAGTTTTCACAATTAATTAGGATAAAATTGAAGTAAAACTGTTAACTCAGACAATTGAGTTTCACTCTCATTTGTAGCCTAGCTGTTCCCTAACTGATTGATAGTTTTAAAAATGAAGTATCACTTCCAGAAGCTACATATGGTAGTACACGTAGGCTTGGTAAATGACTCTAGCCCAGTGTCTGCACCATCAGGTGCTTGTATAGGGCTTGTCATTTTAAAAACACAGGTGCGATGAAAAAAAATAAATATAAAATAATGTCTAAAATCTGGTCAGCTTTATCACATGTAGTGAACTGGAGCTGTGTATTTTATTCCACTGCCACGCACATGCACCTCCCCTTCTCCCCCAGCCCCCAAAGAAAATTCCAAAACCACAACACTGTGAATGTTTTTCCTACCTTCATAATTATGTTCAAACTTGAATAAAGTTTGAAAAAATGACTGGGAAAAGTAATTTGATTTGGAATTGTCTTTTTTGGGTGTAGATGTCTCTTTTTTTCTCATTGATTATACATTCAATCTAAAAGATGATGTTTACGCATTTCTTTCTAAATCCATAGTGTTAGATGAAAATGTACTAGTGGCTACCAATGTAAGAAATTATGATTTCATCAGACTTCTCTCTTTCCTGTTGACCATCAAGGGCAGTGATGGGCTCCATCTGATCACAGCCTTGCTGCTTCACCAGTTCTTTTAGTCTATGATTTCCAAATGTAGCTTCAACAGTCAGCTCTTCACTATGAGCCAGGGAAAATCCCTGTGCCTGGTATTGAGCTGCATTAAATGACAACAGATCTGGTGTCAATAGCACATGGAAGATGTTGTTCTTCATATCGTAATAGCAACTCTTCTCATGGTCCCAAGTACTTCTAGTTAAAATAATAACTAAAAAAAAATTAAATCAATCAATCCCATGTTAAATACCTTATTAAGTTTTTAAATAATAATCATTAGCACCATATTGATTTCTCTTTAATATTTAAATCATTATTTTATCTTTGGCCTGGCATATTTCTGCTAGGAACAGGTTTTTCATTGCTTAGTATACAATAGAGTAAGTTTTTTGTGTCTATGTGGTCATTTGTTGATGTCATTTTAGAGGTACTATGCAGCCACTGCAGTCAACTTCTTATGCAGAAGACCTTTTGCAGGGTTTGGGAAGGCCTGAGGAAAGACATGTTTAAGCAAAGAATGTTTGATTTTTAGTGTCACATTGGTTCTCTCAAGACTCCTTAGCTAAGGAAAGCACAATGCCTAGACATAGTATTAATTAGCATACAGCAAAATAGCTTAGTCTGGGATATCAATCTGCATAGTCTACCTTAATATATTAAGAATTGAAGTCTAATTAACAAGGTACCTTGTCAAAAGCATGATAATTCTGTAATTAAGTTAAACAAGTTTCATGTTTAACTAATATACTGCACTAAACAGAAAAGCATGCTCCACACAATTTTAAGGTATGTAGTGAATTCAGATACAAGGTGTTGATATTTGTGATTTATTTTTTACCTTGGCATTTAACTGCTCAAATAACCCCTTTATACCAGGAAGAACTTTACTATGGAGCTTTACTACCATGCTGCTTCAACAAAAATGCATTTAATTTTGGTTTTGTATGACTTAAAAATTAGAGTATTATGTATAATCTTGTCTGAGGCTAGCATGATAGGATAAATGTGCCATGAAGTCTGGAAAGTGCCAAGTGCAGTTCAAAAGCAGTTTTTACAATTGCAGTAAGTGACACAAAGATTTAAGTGGTAGCACTTTATGAAGCTATTCTCAACTAGGAAAGAAAACTCTGAGATTATATTATTATTTTACCAAAATAATTTTTATCAAGAAATGAGTGTGTGAGATTGTTATACAGTTTAAGTTAGTCTAATCCATACCAACTGAGAAAATGATGTTTTACTTTGCTAGAAAAAGGTCAAGGAGGGGCAAATAATTCATAAATTTAGGTCTCATTTTCAAAAATAAATTATGTGGAAGCTTAATTCATCTTTGCTTTAAGTCTAAAGCGCTAAATACATTTTATGTTTTTCCACACATTCATACTTAAATTTCCAGTAAAATTCATATTTTAAAAATATATATGACTTTCATAATCAGCACTCTATATAAAAGTCTAATCTTTAATATGATATAGTTTATGCTCTTACAGGTGGTTGCCTTCATGGTTGTGAGCCTGATTAATAAGAGAAGGGGCTGCCTGACCTGTTACCTGTGTTCTAGAACTTTTTGTCCATCTGAATAATCTGGATTTCAGTGATGCATACCAGACCTTCTTTAAGATTCATTGTACATCCAAATACAAAATAGTCAGTATTCTGGTATTAAACTGTTGCATTAAATTCAGCTTAATGATCTGTTATTGTTGTTCTTTTTATATCAGCTAATTACACTATATGTGATTTTGAGAGTGACCTCTGTGGATGGAAGACACTGAGCCTAGATGATGCTGACTGGAACATAATGAAAGAAGAGGTTCCCCTTGACAGGAGACTCCCTGGCAAGAATCATACAACTAATACTGGACATGGTGAGATTTATTTTATTTTATTTCTTTTTTTCTCCTTTATGATGATTATTTGTATTTGTAAATGGTGGCAGACTAATAGTAAAATATTATTTGAAGTGAGTGCTACATGGTGTGTACATAACATAGATAACATGTTACAGAAAGTTAGCCTTTCGGGGATGCTCTTTCTTAAATATGAATTGGTTGCTATGCCTTTGTAAACTTCATTTTTCTGCTGGGACAATCAATGGTGTATAAGACTTTATGTTGCCTTCAGTTTTTTGAGATATTGACCTTTGAACTGGTATCACTAACTTTGTTCACGCATATCATAAGCATTTTGTACCCAATATTCACAGAACGGCCATTCTTAAAAACATTATTTGGACAAAATATCACAGTAGTTTTCTGTAGAGTGCAGGCAAATTAATTGATTTTGTCTGGGAAAAAAAGAGTTAGTGAAATATCCTTTGAATTGTTGTTCTTCCTTCAGCCCATAGTTTCAATACCATGCATTCAGCTGGAAAATTTTATTCCAGTAGAGGGCTATTTTAAAGTATTTTTCCAAAATGAAACTTTTATTATAGTTAACTATATAAAAATAAAACTGTCTAGCATGTTTGTTGGAGTCAAATAATGTTGGCAAATATTTCATTATTTTAATTTTATTAAAATACATCTCTTACACTACTCCCAGTGGGGATTAGATTACTTTAAATTCTGGATTACAGTCCAATACCTCTTTAAGTTAATTTTTTTTATTGATGCATAGTATCTTACAGCCAGATCATCACGCTTCTTGCCTATTTTCATGTTAAAGGAAAGTGAAATACTAAGTATTCCACCTTGAGCATTCAAAGGTAGAGGAATTTCAGGGTTAAAATTCACCTGAGCAAAACCTAGTGGGGAGTAAGTATATGCGTGCGTACTATATAGCAGCTCTAACTGCACAAACATATACCTTTTTTTACATTGATACCCGTGTGATGAATTACACCAAAGCTGCTATTCACTTTCTTGGCAGCTATTTGATATTTCATTTTATTGTCTCTCTAGAGTGGCACTGGATCTGCATTGCTGCATTGTCTGCAAACTTTTACTGTGTCACAGCTCTGGAGAGGGCATTGATATGCCTGTGTCTTTCCCACAGGGTTATTCTAGGTGCTGGTGAGATCTGAGGTGTAATGTGGTCATAATGAAGGCTGCTGGTGGAAACATCTGCTCTGCAGCTGAAGCAGCATGTTAAATTAGCCCATATGGAACTATATGCTGCTGCACTTAAGCTGCTTATATACCTGAATCTTTACAAGTTATGTTCACATCTTTACATGTTGCCGCAACTTGAAGCCTCAAGCAGATCTTGGGGTAATCATGTAGCACCTCTCAAGCTCAGTAGTGAAGCATTCCCCATATAAGTTAGTAAAAAACCTCTTTCTGAGGTGATTTTGTGCCCATCTATCACTATGCCTGCTAAAGCCACATCAAGGCTTTAGAATGATGCTTTCAGAATTTCAGCAAGTTTTTGCCACCATTAAATGAAGGTCCTTCAGGTTGCAACACAGAGCGTTTGTGTCTCTTCTCTCCTGGGTCGGGCAGCAGCAAATTTTTCTTAATGAAGATCTTAACAAGGCTACTGTAGAGCCTCAGCTGCAAATTAAAAGAGGATCCTTTGAAGTACCCTTGCATTCCAATGAGGAGAGCTTCCCTCAAGCTGTGGAGTGCAGTAGGCCGGTTTGTACAAGGAGCTGTAATGGTCACCTCTTTGTGCCAGCCTTGCTAAAGTGATGTGATTATTCGCATGGGGCTGGACTTAACCTTCTGCTTCATTATGTATCCATGGAAATAAAGGACTAAGGAGTATGACTGTGGCAACACAATAGCTGATTTTCCAAGATGCAAGACAATATGTGTAATATCAATGCACAAACAAAACTGAGCCTTTAGTGTTTTTTTGCACAGACTTTCATGAAAAGTCTTAGTATTCAGTGAAGGCAGCACTGACGGCATTCAAAATATGCTGCTTTAGGGCCCCTTGAAGATGTTTATCCTTCCCTACCTTTGTCTGAAGCACATCTGCTGTAGTTCAAATCCAAAGGCAGTTCATTTGCCAGAGTTCAGATTAGATCTTTAATTAAGCTTTCATCCCCACTAGCACAGACAACAATGTCAAGTCTGTGGACCCCATGAGAAAATATAGCTTATTCCATTGGCTCCCATGGTCTGCAACATTGTTAGCATGCTTAAAACTGGCTGTGCTGCACTGACAGTGAATACTGTACCCTAAAGAAAATGAATTTTTGTTCTGAATTCTGTTTGAAACATTATTTAAGTCAATTAAAATGTATCCTTTAGGGATCCCAGCTGAGGTCTATGCTGTTTGATCTGCAGGTGCTCTGCATTGCTCCTGTAATCCCTTCTATCTCTCCATCCTGTACAGAGAGCAGAAGGGCACTGTGCAAAGATGGGAAACAGTTATAGTGTTTGGAGGGTGGAGGTCCTAAGATTTTTGCCTGAAATGAGCAAATAAAAAAACATATCCGGAGGGTCTACACAGTAAGATCCTCACAGAAGCAAGCAGCATCTGAATGTCCTTTTCAGTGTTCTGTATTTACTCCTCAGGTTTAAGTGTTTGCATGGACCATGGCAGGGTGGTCTTAGTAATGGCTGCCCAAATTCCCTTTTTTCTTTCTCCCTCTCTTCTCATCTTTGGAGTCAGTCATGTTACTTTTACTGTGGAGGAAAGAGGGAGGAGCGTTTAGCAATTTTATTTTGCCTTTGCAGCCTGTTATGACAACCTCGCTGTTATCCACAGAGACTGAACTGGTGACAAAACTGTTTTGCTTGTTTACGTTTATGAATAATTTTTATGTGTCTCATGGCACATATAGTTATCTCTCTGAGGTAGCTATTTGCCATTTGAGTATGACATATTTCTTATATTTCTTTGATTTGTTTTTACAGGAACTTTTATTTACTTCAGTGGATCATATCAGATGAACACAAAGATATCTACGTCTCACCTGGGGAGTCCTCTCCTTGCTAAGCTCTCCCCCGGGCTTTCTTGCTGTCAGGTAACAGTTTGATATTAACTGTCCCCACCTTTGTAAGCTATCACTCACCTGGTGTACAGGTATGGTATTTTTCATGCTGTAAATATTGCTGTAGAAAAACTGGCTCCATTTCAATACCAGTGGAAGGAGTTACAGCCTAATTCTTTGGGATGAAGGAGGTGCAGCAGGCTTCTTATTGCTTTACTGACAAATTTTTATATGTGATTATTATTCTATCTAAAGCATCCACCAGGTGACTCAGATTTAAGGCTATGCTTCAGGTTTTGAATGCTGTGACAAATGTAGCTGGACAACAATATCAGGGCCATATCAGCTCACAGACTGCCTTTTGACCAAAAGCTGGCAAGAAGTCACACTGTCATCTGCAGGCAGGAAATACACATCCAAGATCCCATAACAGGACACCTGTGGTCTGATGTCACTGTATAGATTAACTGTGTTGGTGTGACCAGAGAGATTAACTACTGTGCCCCAGACACATACTAAATTTTAATTGATGCTTTGAGCAGGATGCTTTTTAAGCTGATCAGTGCAGTACTTGAGAATTTACCTTGAAGTGTTTTTTTGGTCAAATGTCTTGTGGCTTTGTAGAGGAATGCAAAAGCAAGCAGCCAGGATAGTGGTTGATCTGACATACTAGAAAGCTACCTCAAAAAACCCAGAATTTTAAGAAATATATTAAATGGATTTATTATTAAATTATATTATTGAAAAACATAATACAAAAAAAACATTCCTAACTGTATTTCTATTTGTCCTTCTGGCCACTGAATAAAGTGAACAGATGCTGTACGGTTTTATAAGTTTTTCTATTTTTTCTGAGGCTTTTTTTGTTTTCTGTTCTGTAACTTTTCAAAGCTTATGCCATATTGAGGAGAAGCTAAGTTGTGTAGTTACGGTGTTGTTTTTTCTGCTTCTGTCTCCTGATTTAAGAAGTCACAGAGAAGAAAAGGAAAAGATAGGGAGAGCTTGCCAAAATAATTTTATTTTGTTCAGCAGCAAAAAGAAGCCTTAGAGAAACAAAATAAAATTTAGACTGATTGCTTAATTTTTCAGACTCAATGTAGAATAGAAACTGTAATTTCATTTAGGAAAACTTTTTTAAAAACTAAAAATCAGAAAACAATGTGTGGAGAAACAGCACTTAGAAGGCCCAAGAAACAACAGAATTTCATTCCAGTATGACGTAGGCTTCTTAGGTTTTTTCCCAGTGTAAGGGACCTGAAACAAGTGTTGGCTTAGATAAATCTGTTTTACTTGAGACTGTAGCTGACTTGGACTGTTCACCTCGGTAAGTTACCAGATCTCAGCTGAATAGTTGCAACTTGTAACTGAGGAGTAGAAGCCCCTTAAGCAATTTAAGAACAGCACCTTGTTGTCATTTAATGTACTCTCTAAGTTCTTAATGTTCACGTGGCTTTTTAATGTTGTAAGGAATCAGAAATAATATAGGTGCAGAATGAAATCAAGCAAAATGCTGCTGCAGGGAACATGGAAGTACTCTCAGCATCCCATCGGAATCCTGCATGTTGCATTACTCCTGGGATGCCAACAGCTTTTATACGCACAGTGCATTCATTCAGGTAGTTCCATATCTCTCTTGTAGTCTTTGAGACTGATTAGATAAACACCTTTCAGATTAATTTATTCTGGAATCCCTTAAGGTGAATTGGGCACAGCTGGTATTTAAATCAGTCATTCTGGTCAGATCTATTGCAGAGTTTGTTCTCCATTCAAAATAAATACAAATGCAGTAGAGATGCACACACATTTCTCCAGGTCAAAGTCGGAAAATAAACTATTTTTTGAGTATGTATGTATTGAATATATTTAAAGTTCCCAGATTCAACAAAAACTAGGGCAAGTCCTTATCCAGCTATACACATTTGAAAAGAGTGTTTTTGAAGACTTGAAGCCTGGCTTTCTGCCACATTTTCCCTGCAGACTTATTTCTGGGAAAGAGGAAGGAATACAAGTTGCTCATTAGGATGTGTATTGGTTTGTTATGCTCTCTGTGTATAAATATGAGATGTTGCCCTCTGTTGGATGTCCCACTGAGAGGATAAAAGGATTTACATAAAGAAGTCTATGTTTATTAATAGCTTTACAAGTACTTGGCTCCAGTTGTGACTTTCTCTTTTTTTTTTTTTAAAAAAAAAGGGGGGAAAAAAAAAGAAAAAAATTGGAGTTGAGGGATAATAGTTTTATATTGTGCCTTACTGGCTAATTGAAGCTTAGAAGTAACTTCTTTCTGTAATTTCTTGTAGCTGAGTCTTTCCATAGATGTCATCTAAGAAACAACTTCATTACCTCAGGTTTTTGGAGTTGTAGAAGCAAATTTCTAGCCATAGCTCTCTGTTTATGGCTCTGTAATGGATAGAGTAGACATTATAAAGTAGAACATGTAGACATGAAGAGGGAGGGTAATTTTATTTCTTAGTAGTGAAAACACAAATTTGTTTGAAAAGCTGTTTTATAAGCATAAAGCTTACATCTAGTTTGTTTAGTATAGTTTTTCAAACAGCTCATTTTGAAAAATGTTTATATACCTTTGCTTTATATTCCTTAAGATTTCTAGTGGGGGAAAAAAAGTTACACAAAAGTATTTCAATTTATTAATAAATCTTGAGATTATTTTATATAATACATGATTTTTGTGAGTTAGGAAAAAAGAAATACTGTGGGAAATTGAGAGACCAAGTCCACCAGCCACGAAGCCAGAAGATTTTAAAAAGTAACAGTGTGTTCTAAGAAGAATATTTCAACAAGTAACGACTGATTTACTTTGTACTATGTAAAACAAACAAAAAGAAACTCTCCCTTCATACACAGCAGATGTTGTGTCTTTGGTGTATTTGCTAACTTTATGGATTAAATTCAAGGCCGGATGTTAAAGGTAGTGAATCCACATGCATGATGATTTTCAGATTATCAGTCAATGATTTGAATGTTAGGAGTTCTCAAATTAATTAATCCTCTTCTTCAACTTCCTTGGCACACTAAGGGTCTACAGCTCTAACATAGATGCTAATATGACAATTTATTGAAGAAAAGACTCCCCTCAGAGTCTGGTTGCTCTTAAACTACTAAATCACTAGAATGTAAAATAAATAAATGTTGTAAAACAGATGTCTTGAGAACAAACAAGGAGGAGACATGTGGAAGGGGTCATTTTTTGGGTCATGTCTGGAGATGCACCCACAGAAGGAGGTGGTCCATGTTGGAGGAGATATAGGTCTGAGAAGACTGCGGGTGTGGGTGAACCATGCTGGGACAGGGACACCCCCAAGGTACTGTGGCCTTGGGTGACACATACTGGGGTGGAGACACCGCAGAGAAATGTGGCCTGTCAAAGCCCTGAGCTGAAGCAGGGGAAGAAGAGTGAGAAGCAGTGAGCAGAGGGGGGGAACTTGTAAGGAGAGCCAGAAAGAATCCATGGCTCACATACCCAGCCTCCTGCTCCACCTTTTGCCTCACCAAAGGAATTGGGCCAGACTGAGTGTAACCTGCAGGGAAAAATACAGAAATTAGGACTGGGAAGGGGACACACCTCTAACTTTTAACTTAAATTCACACCTTTAACTTAAACTGACTTGAGGAAGGGGGAGGAAAGGTGTTTGCTCAAGTGTGTGTTTAAATGTTTTTCTTTTTTCTCAGTATCCCAACCAGTGATTAGAAGTCTGTGTTAATCCACAATAAATTAAGTAAAAATTACACTGCAACCTTAAGGCTATTTTGCCTGTTACAGTCCCTAATATAATGTTTTTCCATGGTCTGTAGAGCCTATTGTGTCAGTCATCTTTAACTGTTTCATGTCTAACTGAAAGCTGACTAAGACCTGCATTTGTGATCTGAAGCTAAAGATGTGTTTGCTTGTGTTTGTTACTGTCTTGCAAAAAAATTTCATTTGACTGTTAGCCCAAAACTGTCTGCATTCTTTAAGTCTGTGTAGAAGTTGACATAGCATGAAAAAAAAATAAAAAGAAACATTCTCTCTGTAGTGTGGTAATCCAAGATTCACAGTATAAGATCATATGAAGATGGGCAGAGAACTGGCTAGGAAGAGCTATTTTTACAGCTCTTGTTTTACCTTCATGAAGAATCAAGTATTATTCAAAGATCTGGCAGTCAAGTAGAGTCTGCAGCTGAAGAAATTTTAGTCTTTCGCTATGTGAAGAAGCAGGAAGGACTTGAGTAAAATGAAAAAAAAAAGATAGTTTTTGAAAATCTTCTTTCTTCCCTGCAGTTCTCAGCTGAATTTCTAACTGACTAGTATTTAAAAAAAATTAAGTACATGCATCAGATATGCTCTGTATTGCGGGGGAGGTGTAGTGAACTGTTCTCACTGTTTTCTTAAACTATTCTGCTTGGCAAGAATTTTTTTTTAGCTTCATCCACATACAGTTGTTTTTTCTTCCCATACGTTGGCCAATCCACTTGTTTCAGGAGATCAATAGGTTATATTAATCATCTGTCTTCCGATAATTTTCAATTGTGTTGCTTGTGGAAATAGAAGATCATAAGATTTGTTTTCATTTAAGTACCTCAACTGTTAGACTTCTGAGATTAACATGCTTATGAATCTGTCCTATATTCAGCATTCATCTTTGAGAAGTTTCTAAGTCCTTACTAAGTTAAATAAAGTTAAGGGAGGTCATATCAGTTGGTCTGTATCAGCTGACAGATAAAAGTTAAAAGTAAGTTTTAAAAAGAAGCTTTACTTTCAAATATGGTTTTATTGTTGGATATGATAATGGTCCTCAATTTGCCATAGTTTCATACGTATTTCTTTTATGCCAAAGTTGTGTTTAGTCCTGTCATGCCATTACATGTTAAAATGTATATATATGAGTTGGTATTTATCGTAGATTGATGATATAGTTTTTAGTGTTTCATTAAAAACTCTCTCAATAGGTAAGATTTTGGTATCGGTTATCTCAGGATTCCCAGCTTTCTGTCTTTAAGAGAACTGCATCAGATGGAAGTCTGGAAAAATTGCATGACATTTCAGGATTTCCTGAGATGCAGTGGACAAAAGTGAATATACCTGTAGAAAGTGCAGCTGAGGACTTACCTTTTCAGGTAATTAGAAATTACACTTACATTCCTTTCAAAAAGTTACTCTTTTTGGCATTTAGAATTAATTTGTTTTCATAATGAAATAAAAAAATATAACTTGTATTATTTAATGCTCATATAAAAAAGAATTTTATTCAGCTTTTTCAATAGATTTAGTTATTAAAGAACATTGTTTCCATACTGTACATATTAGAGTCACCTTTTTGTAATAAAAGTCAAGTAACAATAGTGAAATAGCTTTTAAAAACTGAACTTGTTATAAAAAGTGCTGATCAGAATGGGGGTCTAATTATGTTGGTTAGAGGCAGGAGAAGTGCAGATACTTCAATTTGCAGCATTGATCACAGAAAAAACCATCAGTTTTCAATTTTGATTTTATTTTTACATAATATCAGACTGCTACACTTTACTAAAACTTAGAAAGAAATTGTTAGGGGGACCAGAAACCCAAATATAAGGATTCAGCAATTCAAAATTTCAGTTTTAGTCTCTATATTTTATGTCTAATCTATAAAATGGTCTAAAAGAAAGGGCACTCAAATATCATTATGGGTAAATTGTGACTGAACTTCTTGTTTTTATCTCAATGAATATGTCCTTGTATTTACAAATGCATCCTTACAATCCCTACATTTACTGTGTTATTACATGTTGACTTCAGGAGGCATAGTATAGATGAGCAGTATTAAATGGAGTTGTAAACCATCAGATTTGGTAACTCTGAGTAGCTCATTTAAAAAGGTGTATGCTTTTTAATATTTCCAGCAGGAAGACAGTTCATTCAAGTAGTGATGGCTTTTAACCAGTTTAGATCGAAACAAGGTTACCTGGGTTGTGTAATTTTCCTTAAGTAAAGGTAATCATGGCTTTGACTGTTGAGGAGTAAAATTTTTACTTTGATCGAATCTCAGTTGTAGTTTTTACTTGCTGGTATTTAGAGTCTATTGTAGGCAGTGTTTACTTCCCGAGCAGACATAGTAAATTATAAAGGAATATATATAAGTAAATATATATATAAAAATGTCTTTTTATCATGACACCTTTACTGAGCTAATTTATTTCTTTGTCTTTACAGATTGTTTTACAAGCTACCATTCTTACAACAAATGCTACTGTTGCTGTTGATGACATCAGTATAACCAAGGAATGTGGAGTTATGAATGAATCACTTCTGGGTGTCAGCCAAGAAAATGAAGGCAAGCTCTGTGATGTCAATACACTTTCCCCAATTTCTGATACATATAACTGTCAGCCTGAAGATATCTTTAAGGAAAAAGTCCATCTGCTGTAATCAATCATCTGTAAAGAAGACTCTTGTCTTACACACTAGCTGCTATAAACATTTTGCACTAGTTCTGCAAAGTAAGCTTTGTATCTTAGTATCCACCCACATTCACACTTAGGTGCAGAGACAGAAGCAAAGAATCTTACACCTTCTACTGAAGAGCAAATTCTACTGCATTACCTTTAGGGCAAGAAGGTACTCCCATCCTTACTGTCAAGTATCTAACATATAATAATTGCTCACCAAACTTGTCTGTATACATACACTCTCTAATCTTGAAGTGCAATCAAATGGAAATATAAAATAACTATACCCTTCTGTCAAACTACTGCTTCTGGGCCTCTTGAGTATTAATGACTACTTTTCTAAAATGACACAGACACGTACAGAGCAAGTGGTAATAATGATGGATTATACCCAAGAGATAGCTGAATTTCTTCTTTATTGGAAAATTTGAAGGCATAATAAACAGTGTTTTGTTTTTAAGGCTTCTCTGATCCCTATATACAGCCTGATTGAGGGTAGCTGTGTATTTGAAGAAACATAAATTTGTTATAATTATTTTCCCTACAAAAGTCTTATTTACTCATTAGTCATGAAGTTATATAGTTTTAGAAGACTTTTTTTAAAAAAGGTCTATCTGGATATAAGTGTGACTATCAAAATAAGCTAAGTTAAACAACAACAACAAATCTGTCATTCATCTCATTTGTACTCTTTCCAGAAATCTACTGGAAAAAAAAAAAAGTAACAATTGGTCTTTTGTTTCTCCATTCATTGAAATTTGGTGTGTTTTCTACTATGTAGTTGGACATGCAAGCTAGTAGTGGTACATCATCAAACTTTCGGTTTCTTGGAATTTTCACTGTGAGCTGAATGCAGAGAAATGACTGCTATAGGAGAATTTTTTTATGACAGACATGCCCTCAATTGTGAAGCAGACAGCAGGTTGCTGTGCACAGCACCTTGCCTCTGAATGGGACCCTGGCCATGTAACTTTAAGGGGATTTTGATGATTTTTTTATACAAGTGTTTGAATAGTGTGGAGAATTATCTATAGTTTAAGGGCATCAGACATTAATATCAGCTGTGTTTATTATCAGTTGTGGTGTAATTTATCTCACTTCATAGGTGACACTATGTTCTATATGCTGTGTACTTTATTATATTCAAAGAAGACAAGAAGTACTTCTTAGAATTTTATATATATATTTGCTTATATTTTGCTTTCTGATTTTTTTAAGGGGAAACAGAATTTTCAGACGTTAGTTCTTCATCTTTTTACTGCCCACTGGGACTTTTTTCATGTGGGGATGGACAATGTATTTCATCTGACAAATTCTGTGATTTTACATCCGACTGTTCAAATAACCGTGATGAAGCCAAGTGTCGTAAGTGGAAATTTTAAATTGTTAGGCTCCTGTGGCTGTGTGTGTTTGTCCTATTTGCCAGGTTTTCATGACTTCATAAATGTAACTGAATTAATAGTAGAACTCTTTAGAAATAGTTACTTCATTTTGATTCTATTCTGATTTTTACCTTTTATTTTCTGTAACAACTATTTCCTCATTAGTATAAAAAACAGAAAAAATCTTCGATTAATTATTTAGTAGAAAATGTTGCTTAAAATGCAGTATTTTATTTTATAACTTTTAAGATGCTAAATTACAGGTGCAGTGTTATAAGATATTGGAAGTTGATTCAGGAAGCTGTTGTAAAATAAACCAAACAGAACTTGTGCACACACTTTTGAAGGTACTGCAGCTGGACTGCTGAATAAAGCATAGAATTATAGAATCATAGAATGGTTTGGAAGGGACCTTTAAAGATCATCTAGTCCAATCCCCCTGCAGTGAGCAGGAACATCTGCAACTAGATCAGGTTGCTAAGATCCCCTTGGGACCTTGAATGTTTCCAAGGATGGGGCTTCTACCACCTCTCTGAGCAACCTGTTCCAGTGTTTCACCACCCTCTTTGTAAAAAAAATTATGTCTTATATATTTTATCTGCACCTTAACTCTGCATGGAGATGATCAAAGGTATAATTTAGGCTGTGTCAACACTTTCTGTTCAGCTGTGCTGTGAATCTTGTCTGGGCTATGTGCCTGAGTTTTCTCTGCATGGAAACTAACATGGGATAAAAGAGAGAGCTGGTGCATCTTAGAATCCCTCTCCAGTGTACAGTCAGAGGAGAGCTTGGAAATGTTTTGGTGCCTCTAATATGTAGCTTCAAATATCTGTTTGATTCATTCAATTACGTGCACTGCATAAGAAATCATGGTTATCCTTTCCATCTTTGAAAACTGTCAACTGAGATGAGTTTTTAATTCTTTACTCCCCCCACGCATGTTATATTAAAATTCATGTTACACACTATCCCTTTTTGATTTACATTTTTCTACTTTTCTTCAAAATGTGCTTAAACATCCTATGTATTACTGGGTTATGAGAGCTGGGATTGTTCTCCCTTTTCCCTTAAACTCAGGTACTGGGATTTTGTTCTCTGACCAAATAATAAAACTTTCAAATCAATATTTTAGTTAAAAACAGGTGAGATAAGGGGTAAAAGAAGAGCTGTTGTGGAATAGGAAAAGGGGGAAAGGAAAGCAATTGAGGAAAGGGCAAGAACATTTTTCTGCTGGAAACCACACACACTTTCAGAATTTCTATAGAACCCAGAAGTCATTAATCTAACTTTTCTATCTCTTCCAGCAAATATCTATGTAATATTTTGGAGGAAAAAAAAGTGTGTCATTGTTGTATAGCTACTCATCTATTTTCTTGTGAATTATGCACTGTGACAACAAATATTGCATGAACTCCAGTGGCATAGAACTACAGGATAAATAAGAAGGTCTGAATAATGACAATCAGATCTTATTTTTGTTTAGTTCAATAAAAGCAGGAACTTTTCCCTTCAGTTATATAGAAGAAGCGTTCTAATGGACATAAAAAGCCAAGAACTTGACACAGTAAGGATGACAAAAAAAGTTTAAGAAAACCTAGCAATATATTCCTCAAAGGCATGAGGAACAGAAAGCTTGTCAGAGTCTGTAAGGCCCCTTGATGGTTAAAGAAAGCATGTAAGAAAATAAGAAATAGGAGAAAGACAGAAAATAAAGTACTAGAAGAGAAGGCATATTAGTTTACTTGAGTTCACTGTGAAAGAAACTACAGAAGTACCTATGCCATAACCTGCCTTTCTGGATAATCTGTCTGAAACAGGAGCTCCAGTCAAGGAGGTTATGGGACAATTAGGTAGTGTTCTCAAGCATCAAGAACCAAGAGCATTTCACCCACCTTCTACCAGCTTGTTCTATTCTTGCATCTTCCCTAGGTGTTAAATTAGCTGGTTTGAGATTTAGTTGAAAGTTTCAGGGTTATTTTATCTCAATGTATTCATCCATGCTTAAGTTAAACCTATGGTGTAGTGCATCTTTCTTTTATGTTTTGTTTCTGTTACAAGGTATAGATGTGAGAATTCTGAGCTCAGACTTAACAGTTTATCTTGTTTATTTGCCTCTTTTGGTGTAACCATCTGTGTCCAAGGTTTGTCCTATTTTTTTGTAGCTGTTCTGGGAATATGGGACAGTTTCTTCTATCGAGTAAAAAGCAAGTCAGAAACAGCTCTCCATATTCCCTTACCATTATGGTCAGTCAGTTGATTCTCAGTAATTTCCATCATGCCTTGGTCCTTGAATGTTTGTACATGTTTTTTATCTTCATTTTATTCTATTAAAACATCCTATAAAAAAATTTATTCCTTCCGTTTTTCTGTCACAGTTGATCTACATCATATTGTCATTGACATTTCTGACTACATACAATATATGTATAGCAAACTCATACTTTCTTTAGTCTCTTGAATGTTATTTGGCCTTTCATATTTGTGGAATGATTTATCTTTTTTAAGCAGCATTAGTAATGGTGCATTTCTATGTGCTTTGCTTAATAATTCACAAAATCTAGTCTGTTTAGTAGCTTGAACCAACAGTAATACTAACTTGCTTGGTTAATAATGTTTTAATTATTTCTAACAAATTATGTATAATTTAACATGACGTAGTTCTTAAAGAAGAACAAAAAAGGAAAAAAAAAGAAACTCTGATATTTTCCATCAATAAACATTTACATAATCCTGCTTTCCAAGAGACTTAATTTGATTCTGAAATGTACACTTTCTATAACATAATGATGTGACTACTGAAAGTTGTGATGAGAGGTTATAAAATAATGGTAGAATTCGGATAGTCATGTCTGAATATTTGTTTACTTATTCAATGGATATAATTAATAAATTGTTGTTTAAAAATTCTTGAAATAATTTTCTTAATTTTTTCTATTAAAAGCATGTTATAATTACAGAATTCGAAACGATCATTTTGAGATTTAATGGGATTTTTTTAAAGTGCAGAAGAGAGAAACCTGCTGTTTCTTCATTTTTATATAGTAAATACTTATCAATTTACATTTGTTCATATGTGACACCCTTCAACTCCTTTCTTTCTTTAATCTTGTATTACACATATTTTCTAAAATATCACTGCTTTTTTAAATGAAGGATGCAGCAGAATACGTTTTTCAAATCTTTTTCACTGCAGTAATTTGTGTTTCAGAGATTTCTTCCTTCTACTAATATTACAGTGTCTCAGTAATGCCTGATATTTAACTTGATTCTCATTATAACTAGAGGTAAAGTTTTGATATCACTGGTGTACTTGCTGAGATTCAGGAAATATGGGATTTGATTTCTGGCTTCAACATCAATTCCTTAAAAGATCTTGCAGAAGGCTTGTTACTGCTTTACGTGCTTTGTGTTCCTGCTCTGTAACATAAGAATTCTGAGGCCTAATGTCAGTGCCTCCTCGCCTGCTTTGCATGCTTTGACTGTGGTGCCTTTAGAGGGAAGGGCTTGCTTTACTGATTACGTTGCATATAACAATGGCTTGGTTGTTCCTGTGGGACTGCTGTCTTATCCAATCGCAATGAAACAAATACCCCACCCTGTACTTTATCTCCCCATGCCACTTTCCTAGTCTTTTTCCTAGAATATAGGTGATGTATTAGAAACATTTTATTTCCTTTCATACTCTAAAGTTTGTTTAGTAATTTCATGTACAGAGATAAAGCGAAATGTATCTTTCCTCATTTCAGCTGCTGTATGTGACTTTGAAAGAGAGAACTGTGGTTGGATTGAAAATGCAGATGGAGATGGATTTGACTGGGTCAGAAGTTCCAGTAGTGGTCTTGCACCTGCTTTTCAGAAGCAAGCTCCTCCACAGGATCACACCTATGAGCGACCTGAAGGTAAGACAAGCCAGCCCTAGAAACAGAGAAGTGGCACAGATGTATCTGTTCTCTAATGAAATTTAAAATGGAGGCCATGAATGCTTTAAAAACTTTTAGAAACACTTTCTTTCTTCAACCTGAATATTTGTTTCCTGTTTTATTTTGATAGGTCATTTTATGTTCATTCTGAAAAACAGCAGCAGCATTTCACAGGTAGCTCAGCTACGAAGCCCAAAGTTCAGCCAGAGTGGATCAAATTGCACATTGTCCTTTTGGTATGAAATAATTTAGATTTAAAATTCATGGATCATTTCACATTGCTTCTCTTGGACTGAAATTGAGACTTCAGTTTGCAATAGACACACCTTCCTCTGCCGTATTTATTTTTATTCTTTAATCATATAGCCTTCATTGTGAACAACATGCAGAAATAAGCTGAAGCACTTGAAGAACAGAACTGAAACATAAGATGACTTTGTTGTCAGGCTTTGAGCAAAATTATATTAAAGCATTGTGTCTGCATATACACAGAAAAATACCACAGTTATTTTGCTAACATTTCTACTTTGGCTAAGTAAATTTGAAAATGTTACAGAATTTTGTTCAAGAACAGGAAAGCATCCAAAAATCTAGTAGCTCCTTAAGTCACCTATAGTATCCAAAATCAGATTGTATCATCTTTAAGGAAAAGCTCCAGTGCAAGAATTTGAGCTTTACTTACAATCTTTTTTAATATATGTTACAAAAATAATCCCTTTTCAGTTACTGTCTTGTCTCAGTATCTGTGCAATCTTGTCAAAGAGGGACAGAAAAATAAACCATAGGAATCTATGTACTAAGGTCAAAAGTGGAGCTACTGCTTAAATAAATGTTTGACCTGATTTATTATTAAGTGAGATTTTCTCAGTAATGTCAAATCCATTTTCCATAGGGAAAGGAAATGCCTTTTTATCAGACTCAGGATCTGAAGTTGGAGTATAGGTCTGAAAATGACTTGTTGGTTCTGTTCCTGGTTCTGTTCCCAGTTTTGTCACATGATTGCTCACCTAGGTATACATGATTTTTAAATGCTTTGAGATCCTTCAAAAATGCTGTAATAATTCAGCACATTAATAATAACTACCATGGATAGAAGATGTGCTTTTGTATTCAGTAAGCATTCTGTTTTTCCTTCTAGAATCTTTACAATTATGTATTGAATTAAATTTATTAAAAACATATTATGCATCTGACTGAGCAATGTTCATTGTTTAATATGAAAGTAAGTATGTTTCTTAAGTTGTGGGTTATAATTTAATGAAGTAAGTTTCTTCTCTTATAATCTTTAATTCTTGAAATAAGTCCCAGACTGATAAGAGTGGCCTACCCTACCATCATACAGAAAATGGATTGAATTGCAGATAAACTGGAAACAGGAACCGTCAACTTCCCATATTTCATGGAGTTATGACAGAAAAGATATTGGCCATTTTACTTGATGTGTTTGTTTCTCATTGTTTGCACCCTTAACTTTTTTACCATTTTAGGTATTACAACTATGGACAGTCAGTTGGAGCAGCAGAGATGCAACTGCTTGTGGATGGACTGAAACAGCCTACTGTCCTCTGGAGGACATATTACAACGAGGGAAACCAGTGGTTGCAGGCAGTCGTTCAGCTTGGACGCCTTTCACATCCTTTCCAATTATCACTTGATAAAATCAGTCTGGGTTTTTATGATGGTGTCTCAGCAATTGATGATATTACATTTGAAAACTGTGCTCTTCCACCTCTAGCATTAAGTTGTGAAGGTCCTAATCGTTTCTGGTGCAGAGACACAAAAGCATGTATTGACAGTTTTTTGGTTTGTGATCTTGTGGATAACTGTGGGGATGGATCAGATGAAGACAACTGTAGTAAGTACTTTTCATTATTGTTTACTTTGCATGAAACCAGACTTCACTTGCCAAATTCATCTCTGGAGTAAGAAAACACAGTACTATTACAGCCTATCAATGTCACAGTGATGATTCCACTGAAACTAGTTACTGATTAAACAAACTGAAAATTTTTATCTTAAATACATGTGGATTTCAAATGAGAGTAAATATAATTCAGTCTCCTTTATTCAAATGAGTTATATTTCTTTAACTTTTGTGAAACACACATGCATTATGAGTTTATTTTAAAAGAGAAAATTCAAACTCTGCCGGTTGATTTGGGTTAACACACTATCTTTGAATACACTGATGGAAGTACAGTGGAGGACGTATATGGCTTGAGAGGGGTGTATGTCCTATCTCTTCTTATGACCTATTACTCTTTCTACCCAGAAAATGTTAAAATATCTGTGTTAGAAGATATTAATCATGATGGGCAGAATTGTCCCTTTCAAAGAAAGAACTTGTAAGAACTGAAGAAAGCTATGGGTCATTCATATGTTTGACAGTCACCTTGCAGTGCTGAAGGGTGCTCTTGATGATTTTCTCCCAGAAGTATGCATTCATCAATTTTAAGAACTCAAGAGCATTAACATAAAATAAAATTAACTAGCAATTGTTTTGTCACATCCTCAGGTAACTAAATTATGCAAATCACAAGGAGTTTGAGAAACAGGGGACACCTTACATGCTTGAGGGGATACAAGTCCACACTGATATTTGCTGAATATCAACTTAAAACTGATCTGAATTTAAAGGAAAGTGAAGGCTTTCCAGCTTATCTGAGTTTTCACACTTGTAAAATGTCTATCTTCCTTGTAACCCATTTTGAGGTCTATAGTAAAAGTACTATATGACTTACAGTTTTAAACATCATAAAAAATAACAGATTAATTTTTAAAAAAGAAAATAATTTAATATTATGTCAGTTGCTGTTTATGAAGAGCAGATCCAAAACAAGTTCTCGAGCATCGATACTCTTTTTTTACATTAGAAATAATTCTTCTAATCAATATATTTTGCCCGGTTGTCAAATAATGAAGTGCAGTTGTGTTATAAATGCCTCTCTTGAATTTAGCTTTGATAAAGCTATTAATCTACTATTATTGAGTATAATAAAGATTAAAGCTCAATCCATTTTTAGGACTACTTCTGCCATGCAAAAACATATTAGGTCATTTATTACACATACCTACAAGACTATATTTTGTTGTTTATTTCATCCAATGAGCCACAGTTTCAAAACCTTTAGTAATTTAGTTTTCAGTTAAAGAACTTTGCATTCTTTAATTATAAATATACATAAATTTAATAATAAAATGTTCTTCACAGTTCTGCTTATTCAATAAATTAATTATGTACAGTTTCCCAGATATATATTGAAGAAGAGGTAATTAAGTAAAGATTTTATTTTTATTTTTATTTTGTCTAGGCAAGTTGAGTTTTAGCAAGGAGGAGATACGTGTTTTTCTCTCTATTAGGAAGAAATTTTTGCAAGGATACAAAGATAGGGTTTTTTTGTTATGTTAGAAAGTTAATGAAAATATATTAAAGCATGATGACCTTTTGATACTGCTTTCATTTGACAGTCTCTTCTGTTTAACATTTCAGACCCTGATCTACAGTGTAACTTCGAAAATGGGCTGTGCAATTGGGAGCAGGACTTTGAGGATGACTTTGATTGGATCAGAATACGGGGTCCAACCTCCACGCCTAATACAGGCCCAATGAAGGATCACACAACAAGCACAGCCAGGGGACACTACCTCTACATGGAGTCCTCTGAGCCATACCAATTCCAAGATAAAGCAGTTTTGCTTAGTCCTCTCTTCAACCCTTCTGGCAACAGAACCTGCGTTTTCCGCTTTCATTATCACATGTTTGGAAAGCAAGTTTACAAACTGTCAGTCTTTCAGAGAACTCTGAGTAACACCAAGGGATGGCTGTTGTGGTACAAATTTGGAAATCAAGGAAACAGGTGGATCAGACAGACACTCCACATCAGCAGCTCTAAACCATTTCAGGTATGATGCTTCTAGGTTGTGAAGTGTTGATTTGCTGCCTTGTAAAACATTGCGAGTATATAAACAACTGTGTAATCCCAGAGCTATTTGTTACTGTCTGATCCAATTAACTTTGAAATTAATTTGTAGGTTTATTTTAGGAAATAGGTCTGAAATACATATTTTTGTGGAATTTACTTTTCCCCCTAAAACACATGATTATAATGTTTTGAATAGGAACATGGGGTATTTAAAATAGATGTTATTTTTGTTTTTCAAGCATTTGGTGAAACAAACTTATCTGAATCTGATACAAAACAACTTGGCAAAATTGTTTATTAATTCATGAAAAAAAGGACTATTGAAAGAAATATTCTTTTCTATGCCTTACTTAAAGAGTTACATGTTAATCTTTCATTATCAGTTCAATATCTTTGTGTGTAAGGCTAGGCTAACGGTCAAAGGTCATTTGAAGAAAGATATGATAATTGTAAGTTTCAGCTACAAATCTTGATTTATTTTCTCACTTTTTAAAAATTGTGTATGTTATTTAACTTTCACTACGGGTGAATTGTTTATTCTGGTTGGGTTAATGAACCTGCAGGTTTAGTAGAGGAGACATTATCTCACTTCACTGCCAACTCATCAAAAAAATCCCAAAACATATTATAAAAAGAAATATCTTCCTTTTAAATCTGGTATAATGCAATATTTGCTGTAGAGTGTCCACATTTATTTCCCAAATTATTATTTTTGGGTGGAGAGAAGTTTTATTGTTTTTGGAAGAAAAAGCCATAATATCGCCATGATTACGCAGAGGCACCCGGAAGGAGAGTGCTCATTTTTTGTCAAGATCCTTTGTAGAAATGTAAAGGAGTATCAACATAATGATAACAAGGCCTTTTTGAACTATAAACTCACATGTCTTACATTTGACCTCCTGAAGGTTAAGAAGGTCTTTTCAGTAACTGAAAATATTTATACTGCATTAGTGTTGTAGGGCTTTCTATTGCGCTTGCCCAGTTCTGTGCTGGAAATGCAAAGATCTTATATTCTTTCCATGTAGGTTTTTTTATGTAGTCATTTTTGAAGGGTATGAGATACAAAGTATCATTTGATAGTTTGTTCTGAAGAAAGAGTTCAAGATCTGATGTTCATTTTTGTGTATTGCATTTCTCTTGATGGAGCTTGCTGTGTCACAACCTACGACCTTTCAGAACTCAAATTTTGAAGAGTATATAACAAGCTGTTATTCTGTTGCTAATAGATTGTCAAGTGCTGACCTCTTTTCAATCTTCCATTTAAATGCATAGTATTTGGATGCTTCAGGGCTAAAGACGTGTTGGGGGGGGGAAGTTCTTCACACTCTGTAACCACTTTTCCTCTGATGATGTATTTCTGCCGAGATGTGTACTAGCACAGCCTCTCAGTTTGTTTAGGGCTGTCTACTGACTGGCTAACAGTATTAAAGTTATAGCCTCTATTTTTACAATGATGTGTACCCCACACTTTATGAAGTTGGTGGTTCAGTGTTTCCACATCACATGCTTAAAGTCTTGTAGGCCACCTCCACCCCTCAAGGAAGATGTTTAAATTAACTTGAGAATGGATTTTTTTTTCCTCTTGAAAGTCTAAAAATAATATATATTTTGATCAGAAAATTACCAAAAAGATCTGTGTCTTGACACCCTAATCTCCTTCTCCATCTCTAGCTAGAGAGTATTGTCACCTGTTTTAGGATTTTCAGAGACTCCTAGTGAATAAAAAACTTTAGACTCTAAGCCTAAAGATGGCCCAAGTATTTGTAACACGGACATTCATCTTGTTTTTTCTCTTCTAAATGTAAGAGATGATCATACACCCAAGTAGGTGATACTGCCTCTTCCTCTTTCCTCGCTATGTAAGTCTGTTGTTCGTTTACCCCATTCCAAGAAAGAATCACAATAAATAGTAAACCTCTCAAATTCACATTTTCAGTTTATTTACTAGCATGGGAAGCCAACTTTCAAAGTTTCTCAGGAAACTTTGTTCTAGCTGCCATCAAACTGTGGCTGAAGTTTGTTGCTGTTCCATTAGATGTTTTTTATTAGAATGTTAAATGTGACATCAATGAGCAGAACAGGAATAGCTGGATGAGTGAAAAGAGAAATTTAAAAGTAACTTATTTAAACAAAAGGAATGCAGTTCTCTGAGGCAAAATGAAGCATCTCTTTCAAATACGAATACTGACAAGTAACAAAACCAAAGTACACACTCCATAAAAATTTTGCATCTTTAGTGATCTAGATCTTTCTCCTTTGATTCAGAACTTCTATGACACAGAAATCTGCAGCAGATTTAATAACCTGCAAGAATTTATATTAAGTTTTTAAGGAAAAAAATTCAGGTTAATATATTCTTTTTTATCTTAGATAAATGTAGCTGTCTTTCTGTGTTATATTCATCCAAATTTCTGTGGATACAGAAAAAGGAAATGGTGATATTATATGAATAATGGCAAAATTCTGTATTTAAATTCTTTTGAGCAGTGCAGCCTTGTTTTAGTCACGATATAAATCACATATCTACCTTTCCTATCATATACTTTACTATATTGCAAACCATATTATTAAAGAAAAAAAAAGGATTACTTTTACCCCATTCCAATTAACTTTTTTACTCATCTGCAATATGTATGCATATCTCTGTAAATGAAGATGGTTATAGATCTTTGGTACTCCAAAGGATAAGCAATACATAAAAAAGTCTAATATTCTGTGATGATTTTATAATGATCAGTCCAGATTTTTTTTAAGTTGGCCGTTATGAAACACAAAAATGCAAATACACTGGTTAAGTACATGGTTAATTATTAATGCTATATTGAGTATAATTACTAAAAATTTCCGTATTTTGAATATCATATATATATAACACTTGTATCTTCCTTCAAACACAAAACTTTCTCTCTTTAAGTGTGAAAAAAGAACCAGAATCAGGAGAATATAAATAATGAAGATTTATTGAAAAATACTAGGTTATGGAAGCTTATATGCAAAATAAAATTACAATTAAGTAAATATAAAATGTATTTGATATTTTTCTATTTTACAAGTAGTTAAGAAAAGTAAACAATCGAATCCACTCTAATAATTTCACTTTTATTATCCATTAAGTATTAACTTAGAAAGTAATTGAATATTGATTGAAAATTAAAATTATACATTTTCCATAAATAAAGAATAGCACTATGTTCTACAAACACAAATACAAGCCAACCTTTGTTTTCCAGCTACTGTTTTTCGTATCTCTTGTGCTATTTTTATGTTCTTCTCAGTGTAGAATCTAAACTTTTTGTGTTTTAAGGGCCTTATTCTGAAACCTGTATGCCTAACTATCTTGATAATGGTCTAAGTTAGATTTCTCAATCTCCTAAGCATTGTTTTAAACCAGGTAAAATGGACTGGAATATGACCAAACATGGGAAGACAGATAGCTGATGCACAGTACCTTCTTTCCCTGTGGTTTGTACATTGCTATTTGCACCTTTGACACTAGCATGCTGTTTTCAGGTATAGTGATTGCACCATTTGTTACTCATGATTTAAAACGACAATTTTGTATAATGAAAAATTTTGTCAATTTGGGAAAAAATTACTTCCTATCCCAAAAATAACTTCTATTTTGTTGTAGCAAAATGTGACTTGTGTCTTTGCATTCTTCTGATGTTCTGAATACCCCCATGTCTTATTCAGGCTGAGCTATCAAAGCATAAACACTGGCCAGTCTTATTTCAGACATTCTCATGTAAAGGATTTTGATGTTGGCATTTTACTGTGGGCTGGAAATTTATCAGAAAAATTAATTCAGTTGTCTTGTAAAATCCTTTTTTCCCATTTGATGTGACATAGAATGATGTGAGTTTTCTCTTGCAGCATCTGCAAGGTAGAAATGTTCAATATAACTGTAGTTACAGCTTTGTTGTTGTTGTTGTAGGTTTTGTTATTTTAAATCCTGGAATCTCTAGGGATTCCAACATGTCATCTCCCTTTTAAATTCCTCAGCTCATAGGATAAGAATCTAAAGAAAGACTTCTTCCTTTCTGAGACACTGGATTAAAATGATGGTTTTGTCTTTCAATACATTAATTTAAATCTTCATTTTTCATTTCTGTTATGGAGATATAGGTCATATTATAAATTTTCTTACAAAAATTTTCAAATTCTAAGGCAAATTATTAGTCCAAACACATTTTATTTTCAGTTATGTTTATCTTTTAGCCATCTAGTTGTTGCAGAGGCACGTAGTTACAGTTCAGTTTTTAACCTTGATTATAGGTTTGTGTTAAGTTTTCCTTAGTTATACCCAGCTACTTCTTGCATTACAGTTTTGGTATGCCCTTGACATAAGATCAGTTTGGTGACAAATACATGTGTAATAAATACACATTATTTACATCCATCTTACCATCCATCTAAAAAGAGAGACAGGCAGGGCTAAAAAGTGTATTTAAGGTACTACCAAGTAGCTGGTCACAATCATATAGGCGGTATCTACTTTCTCATCCTCTACTCCCTCCCTTTTCATTCCTCAATGAGATGAGATAGTGATTCTTCTTTGGGGATTCTGGTGATTTGCTCTGTAATGAATAAAACTGGATCGTGGAGCTTACTCTTTTATTATTTCTGCAGTTCTAGCCATTTCTTGCAATTACTTTTCTGAGAAGAGAGAAGGTTGATCAACACCCTCCTCCCTAACCCACCAACCATTTCTGTACTGAAAACCTCCGGGTTCTAGTGGAAAATGGGCTTTTAGGCATAATTCTGCTGTACAAACTTTTAAAAGTGATTTTGAGTTCTGTTTCAAATAAAAAGCCTGTGCTATGGCAAATTGTGAGGTTTCAGAATTTAATGTTTGCATTTCATGCATCTCTAGTGATGATAATTGTTTCATATACAAATAATATCGCAGGACTTGTTATAGTAGACTAAATACCCTTTATATCAATTTAAGGAAAGATAATGACTTACTAGGCTTCCTTGTCAGCTATAATATCCTTGAAGTGAGAAAATTTCAAATTCCATTTCCTACATAACAAGCATCATAACTATTGAAATTATAGGTTCTAGATCTATCACATCTCACAGCACCTCTGAGAAAAAATTTCAGTGTAATTTTGTAACTTTAATACTTTTTTAGATTGACTTAAGTGTTGGGAGTATTTCAGTCTTCTCTAATCATTATCTGATAAGTGTCAGGTTGAAATTCTGAACTTATATTGGTATACTACAGAAAATGGAGCTGACCAGTTTTCTGCATATTCTACTTCTTGCATGTAACTTTGCTAGAAGTACGTATAAACCTTTTTATTGTCCCAAAGAGAAGCACTCTCTTCTAGGGTGAAAAGCAATGTGAAGAAACCATTTCAGCCTGTTAGAGTTGCATATCGACACTTGCAACAGGGACTTTTCCTTAGTACTCACAGTGGTGTTAGAAAGAAACTTGTTCTGAACAGTTTGTGCTCTTTCTTCTGTATATCCTAAGAAAAGGAATCAAAGTAATTGTGTATTTGCCCTTATGGTAGGAGCATTAAGCTGAAAAAAATTGAAGTAGACATGTTTGACCTTTTCTAGAATACTCGAGTAAAGAGTATTCCTCTTAGAAAGAGAAGTGGTTGAGATGTAACAAAGAAACATTAAATCAACAGTGTCATAGAGAAGCTGCATAGAGAAAGATCATTAACGATTTATCTGAATACAAAGAATGAGAGGTAATCTGTGAAATTATTAGACAACGCAATGAAAACAAAAGGAATCACTCTTTTAGGACAGTCTGCTGTACATTTTGTTGCCAAGGAATATTTTGGATACAAGGAAGTATGGATGGGATCAATAAGTAACTTGACAAATTATTGAAAGAAAAGTGTGTTGAGGGCTAGAAACACAATATGGCTATAACTTCCCACCTGTGATATACTGCCAAGAGTTTGGGAGCTACCACTGCCTGTTTTGTTCTCATTGTGGATGTGGCAGCAGTCCACTGGGAGACACATGCTGCAGTTATCTGAACAGCTGAACTACCTCTGGTACATCTGTCCTCATGCAGTGAGGCATTGTGCTGCAGACAGGTTTTGGTGCATCAAGAGGCTCATCCTTTTTAATATTCTAACTATTATTCCAGATTTATTGAGGTTGCTTTCACCCTTATTGAACCAGGTTTATTGTTGTCAAATGCTGTTAGCCTACTGCCTTGATTTGATTGTTCGCTTGCTTCCTTGTTCACGGCCTCATTTTCAGTGCGTGCTGACATACCAGTAGGAGTTTGTTAATGTTTAGTTGGTCAGATACACATCTTTCATTAAAATCTGGTGCTGAAGCAGCTCTGAATTTATCAAGAACTAAGATGTTTATTACACCTCTAATACCTGTGATAATTTTTCTGTTATTGCTTTTGATCTGTCCCTGGTAGCAATTTAGTCATCGGATTTCCACTCTAGCAACAGCTATAGTTTTAACTTTCTATTTGTCATTGCTCATCTCTCTTCTCTTACACTTCTCCTTTGCATCTTCCCTAATAATCTGCTGATACTAGTATTCAGGGATTCTTTTTTCTTTTTTTTTNTAAAGGTTACCGCATGTTTCTGTTGCTTCTTACTTCTCCAGTTCTACTCCAAATGTATGGATAACCCAGCCATATTTGCTGCAGCTTGGTAACTCTCTTTCTGGACACTGTTTTTCTTCATCTCTGATCTGTGTGTTTGCTTCTTTTATGCCTGATAACTGATTGTGTGTTGCACGCTGCTCTTTGGTTTTCAGATTTACATTGTGTCATTAAATTCTGATCTCTTTATAGTCATCATTCTCAGTTTTATTTTCACTGTGGAAATGTAAAGCCTGTGATTGCTGGCTGACCTATACAGTTTGATATGCAGTTGCCACTGTAGCAGTTGTATATTAATTGGCTGATAGATTAATATTGGCAGGGGAGTGATACCCCATTTTTTTGATCCACATTGATCATAGAATCTCAGAATGGTTTAGGATGGAAGGAGCCTTTAAAGATCATCCAGTCCAATCCCACTGACATGAGCAGGGACAATTTGCACTAGTTTGCTCAAAGACCCATGCAACCTGACCTTGACCAATTCGAGTGATGAAGCATCCACAGCTTCTCTGGGCAACCTGTTCCAGTGTCTCACCACCATTATTGTAAGAAATTTCTTCCTTATTTCTGATCTAAACCTATCCTCTTTCAAATTAAAACCACTGCCCCTTGTCCTGTCTCTTCAGACCTTGGTAAAAAGTCTCTCTGCATCTTTCCTGTAAGCCTCCTTAAGGTATTGAAGTCTGCAATAAGGTTTCCACAGAGCCTTCTCTTCTCTAGGCTGAACAAACTCAACTCTTTCAGCCTTTCTTCATAGGAGAAGCATTTCATCTCTGATCATTTTTGTGGCCCTCCTCCAGACCCACTCCAATAGGTCCATGTTTTTCTTATGTTGAGGACCCCAAGGTGGACGTAGTACTCCAGGTGAGGTCTCACTGGAGAGGAGTAGAGGAAGAGAATCACCTCCCATGATCTACTGGCCACACTTCTTTTTAGGCAGCCCAGGGTCTAGCCTACATATCTCTGTAGGCTCATAAAAAAAGAACAAAAACAAAAAAAAAAACAAAAACAAGAACAAAACCAAAAAAACAACAACAAAAAAAACACAACCAAAACAAAAACCCAAAAGAAACAAACAAAAAAAACAAACAACAAAATAACTACCCAGAAAGCAAAAAAAAAGAAACAAAACAAAACCACAGAGTGAAAACCAGAAGTCTTGCTGTGCTACTGACATTTAGCTCTCAGATCTTGTTAGAATGTGTCCTGACAGGGTGTGATGATGATGCGCAGAAATGGTTACAGGGTGTCTGGGAGCTGTGCCAGTGGATGCTGGTGTCAGGCTAAATCATGTGGATTACTTCATGTCTATACTGCTGAAGTATCAATGTCTTTTGGTATGACAACTCTAATACTTGCACTTGTATGACTTAGTCTCCTCCACAATGTCCCATCCTCATGACCAGGATCAAGGACTGCCTTGGAGGGCTGTAGTGGGCCAGGAACAAAAGCTGACATATCCCATGTCCATCTCATATCTATACTCCATACAGAACTTGTGTAGACTCTAGTTTGGACAATTCATGCTCAGGTTTCTTCACCTGTCCACAATCAAGGTGAGAAATAATATGCGTGTAGAGTGGACAATAAGGGAATGACAGCATATGTGGGAAAGAATCAAAAACTGCCATAAGACTTTGTGGTTTGTGGTGAACTTTGTGTTGATAGCGAAGGCTATTCAGTACCTACAGTATGAAGTGAAATACAGACAACTTATATCTTGAAAATTTGTGTGGTGGAATGCAGTATATTTGAAAGGCGAAAAGTGGTGTGATTTTATAAAAAAAGTAAGTTCTAAACACCAGTATTGTCATTTTTGACAAGTGGATTTCAAAACACAGGAAACAGTGTGACAACAAGGAAATCACATGAGAAGCCAGGAAAATGTATTGTCCATTGTGCAAATCTTCAGGGATATTTTCATGTTTTTAGTTCAGTTCTTTGGGAAAGAATTTTCTCTTTTGTTCAGTGCTATTATAATACTTAATATTATGAAGCTATAATCCACTCTGGCAATAAAAATAATTTATTCTTTGTGTTATTGTTTTATTGGTATACCATGGAAGACTTGCCATGATGTCATCAAGTCACAACATTTGCACAAACAGGACTGAGAATAAGAATATCTAAGTTATCTTAGCAACGCCTTTTCCAGTCAGAATTGTATTCTTAATTTCCTTGCAATATTTTTTTTGGTGGGGCGGTGGGAGAGAACAAAGGGGACAGGGATGGATGTGTTTTACCTTTGTTCCCCATTTACATGCAGAAAGTGCAAAGAAAATTGCACAAGGTAAAAATAACATTTTCATATATCAGTGAACTGTTATGTACTGCCTGTGTTTTAAATATGGAAATGTTGAAATAATGAAAAGTTTTTACCCCCTTTCACAATCCTCAACCCACCGAGAGACTGTGTTGAATCATTTGAATTTAGGGGGAATCGTGTAAAGTAGCAATTTTCATTTCCTGAAAATTGAGTAGTGTCTTAAATTTGCTATTGATATTACTATATTAGTTATAAGGAATTGCTAAGCAGGAAAACAAGGCTTAGGTAACTTTGCAAAAAGAAAAAAAATGTTAGTGACTTTTTCCTCATTCCTTTACTGGATCTAGAAACTACCTTTGAAAATATAACAAGATCATTATAGGAAAGCAGTACTCCACTGAAGCTTTAATTAAGTCTCCTTCCATAGTTCTATGCTTTACATCAAACACAGAAGTCAAAATTAAGTCTAAATTTCTCACATTTTTAAATCACAATTTTTTTCTGAAAAAAAATATGCCTGCTTGGTAAATAGTTTCCCTTTTTTATGTATTTCTTAAGATATCATTATAAGAATATGTTCATGTGTTGTTGAAAAAGTCATCCTACAGTGACAACTTATTGTGACATGCTTGTTGGTTGAAGATATCTTTAGAAAATAGTGGTTTGAAGCAAGAAATTTTGATACATATGTCATGCAATTCATGTTTCTATGGCTTGTTCTTCATCTGTAATTACAAAAGTTCATCTCCTAAGTAATTGGTTACTTTTCTTGATGAAAATTTTCATTTATTTATAGATAGCATTAAAACATAAGAGTAGTTTACTTCAGAGATACACACTGAAATATATATGACTTTCAATCCTTCATTTGGTTTCAGTGGGTTATAACAAAAGTTTTTGATAACCAAGTGTTCTGTTGACTATTTGTGTTATTATCCAATTGTGTGGTTGTTCTTTCCTCTTCAAACCAAATTACATGGTTTCTTGCCAGAAATAATCATAGCAAACCTAGTCAAAATTAGCATACTCTAACTACTAATAAAATCAGTAAGTAACACAGTTGACACTTCCTGTAACAAACCTGAGATATTTTTTGGTTATATTACTAGATAAATACATTAGAACTAATATCACTATTTCCTAGAAATTCAGAAAACTTCAGAATTTTTAATATCTCTCGGTTTTTGGAATTAATGCCTTTCTATTTTAGACTATGCTTGTATGGAAATTAAGATTTTATTTTGCTAACCTTCAGTGGGAATTGACTAGTGAGAGAAATGAGCATCAGTGTAAAAATGGAACATTTGTACAGAACAGTATTACCCATTATAATTCCTCTGTTAACACTTGTCATAATGCTCCTTCACTCTTCAAATACCTGTTTTGTTTCAAATCTTAAGGGATCAATCCTTTTTGTATACAGGGTGGCATTCTAATACCTTTGGCTTTACATGGAGGGTTTTTTTCCCTCTTTTGCTACCTTTATAGATTTCATTCAGACTGGATCTCTAGAGTTCTGAAAACCGGAAAAACTGAAAACTATTTATCCTCATTCAAATAATAAATGAGATGTGAAATGAGCTTCATGGTAGACGAGTTCCCTGGAGGTTGCTTAATAATGGCTTATGAAGTTTGCAGAATTTCAGCTGTCAAATTAATTAAAGTGGTCAATGTTTAACCACAGCTGCAGAGACACTAAGTTTTATACTGCAGCACTAATTCATAAATTGGTCCTATCCTCAGTTTTAAGTCTATCAGAACATATACCTACAGCTCTGCTACATTTTCTGTTTTATTTACTGAGTTTATGCTGTATGACAGAGTGTCAGACTCCACAGGTACATATGTACATAAATAAATAAATTGGGTTGGGAGATTTTAAATAATCCAGTCATAATCACCATCATAACGATAAAGAGGTATTCTGAATTGAATTACCCCTGCAGAACTGTATCCTGGCACTTCTGTCTTTGGATATTTTTATGCCCTTAGTTAAAAGTATCCTTTCTTAAGGTTCAGGAGTGTAAGCTTCTCCAGGGAAAGGTTGGTGGAAGATGATACGTAAGGATGGCGTCAGATCATGTGAATGTTGTGGCTAGGGAGAAAAGCACCTTGGCCTAGTGGTTAACATCTGCCAGAGCTCAGCGTGACCCCACAGAGACATAGGGGTGTTTTGAAGGGGCTAGGGTTTCCCTTAAAAATAATTGCGTAAGTTAAGAAACCCTCTGTCTCTTTGTCCGAATTTTAGCTCATTTATGAGTAATTAATTATGAGCAGTTAATAATTCATGCTTTGAAAACAAAGTAAAAATTTTATTTAAAATGCTGTGTGTTTGCCAGTCAAAATTACACTGAAAGGAATTTTGTCATTTTGGAATAATAAATTCTCTTGCTTGGCATTTTGAAATAATAGATGTCTTGATTCTAAGCATTTTTGTGTTGTTGGTACCAATACTGTAGCATTGTCCCCATTTTAACCTTAACAGGAAATAAAAGACTGGGGTAATATTGTAAAGAATATTCGTAGCTATTCTGCAGGAAAAATAAGAACCCCATACTGAGATGAGAGCAATAAGAAGCAATGTTGTTATTTACTGTTATTCATATTAGGTACCTTTTACACTAAAATAACCCATCTTCAGTATATCCATAGTAAGGGACATATATCCATCTTCTTTAAGCATACATTTATTTTATCTAGTGGATATAATCTGTAAATGAAGCATAATCATTTTTATTTACACTGGCTATGCCAGCGTCAGTAATAAATCTGCTATTCACATGCAACTTCAGAATAGCAAAAACAAATTTATCAGTTAACATATTAAGACTGATATAATTCTCTTACTTTTACAGTGTTAAGGCCATTTCTTGGACCTTTCAAATATTTTTCTTTTTGTTACATGTTAATAAACTTAAAGTGTGACTTATGAAAGCTCTTTGTACGTACCAGGTTTTTAGTGTATAGATGAATTCTCTTATTTCCCTCAAGTTACTGAGGAGCTTGTGCAATACAGAGTGCTGATTTCTAAAACTGGAAATCCTTTATAGGACTTCATCTACTATGGGACAAAAGAGATACTGAAATGTAAAATGCAAGCATATATTTTTGAAAGGACATTTGATTTGAGAATGTTTCCAAACTATCAATGATATTTGATGAAAATAATTGACATGCCTATCTACATGAAGTGCCCTGCATCTTTGAGTTCAGAGCAGTGCTTAACAAGAATTACTTGTTAAAAATAAGCTTTTTTTTGCAAATAAAATTGCAAATAAGTAAGTTACAACAAAAATATTAGAACTAACAGTACTGTGAAGCAGTATTGCAGTATTTTTACTACTATTTATACATCATTCCTTTGTAGGAATTGTCTATTGAACTGGGGAACAAATGGTGGAAAATGTATTTGAAAATTTATGCAACATTCCAGAATAATCTGGAAGCTTGAATGTGTTTGTGTGTGTGTGTGTAAGATGGCAAAGAAATGCTTTTAACACTTGAAATCCATTGGATCAGCAAAAGCAATTATTTATCTTTTTTTGTTTTTTAAGATGTATGGTTTGAGGAGGCTTTGTTTTATTTATTAATAAGGATTTATAAATTAAGAAATTTGTTACTAAATCTTTCCCTAGTCACCTGCTTGGATTTTTACCATCAGCAAGGGTCAAAAGAAAAAAGGCTTATTCAGTAATCCAGACACCATTTCTCAAATCGTAACCTCTCCCATTCCTTGGCAGTAGACAATAACAAGGAAGTAAGCGCAAATCTAACAAAATAGTAGAAGGTTTTTCTTGAAAAGGTTCCATATCACATCTCTAACCTGCTTAATTGTTTTCATCACAGTGGGATTTGTATTATGGCATATAATTTATTCACATGAATGTTGTTATAATTAATCATGATTAATGTTATTAAAATAAGTACCAAAGAAGCTAATCATAATTTGCCATTTATGGCAATTTGCCATTTATGGCTTGCCATAGAACTATACAACAATGGTGTTTCAGTGGATTTACACAATTGTGAAGCCAACTATTCTCTTATGGTTCACTGTGATTAATGTGACCACCAGCGAAAGCTGATAATTAGTCTCTTTCATAAAGTGTCACTAAAGAGAATATATTCCCTACAACAAATTTAATCTCATTTTAAGTGTGAAATGTGGTAAAATATTCCTCTATCAATTGATATGAAATATTAAATGAGAAGTGAAAGGCTACTATACACTGAAAAATGCTTTTGTAATTCTTGTTTCCCTAGATTTTAGTGGAAGGTATCGTAGGAGATGGTTTCTGTGGAGACATTGGACTGGATGACATGTCTTTTCTAGGCTGCACTCTTTATAATGGTAAGAACAGAGTTAAAGTGTACATCTCCTAGCTGTGAGCTGATTATTCACTGTCATTTGTAAATATTACTGGAAAAGAAAAAAAACAGATGAAACTATGACTCATGCCTGCCAAAGAAATCCAGGCTGTTTTCCCTGCTTCTCAGACCCTCATGTCCAGGCATCAGCACAAAGTAGCACACATAAGGTCCAAAAGAGGCCCTCAGTAAGAAGGGTTGCAACTTCCAAACTCTTTGAGATCTTGATTCCTAGAAGGAAAAATAAACTTAACTTGTGTAAACAAACTGACTTCATTCAGCAAACTCAGTTTGATATAGCCTTCCACCTCCCCCCACTAATCATTAAGGATCTTACCACATCAATTGCTCCCACGTTACAGCACACAAAACAGTTCAGATGATAGAGCAGCCTGTCCTCTGAAGTCATTGATACCTAGGATAGTACTATGCCTACAGAACTGTAAAAATACTATGTCTTGAAGTACATGTATTTTGAGATACCAGACAATGACTTCCAGATCTGTCACTTCATCACAGAAGGGATTTTAAGAGTTATCTGCAGCAGGCATCACAGTGTTATGTATGGTGTGATGGGTCTAGGATAACTGACTGTCGCTAGCTCAATGCCACCAACTGGCCACCAGGACAGTTGGCTGCCGGCCAGCAGGTGCGCTCATTCAGCACCATGAACAGAACTACCTTCAGCACAGTGAACGGAGACTCATGCAGCAGACAGCTCTGCTCGTGGAGCTCTGGGTTTTGCAAGGAAACTGTATCTCTATAGAGGAGATGATGTGTATAAGTCACGCAATTTTAATATCCAAAATTAACGATGATAAATCAAACATATTATGAACAAATCATTTCAGGTTGCAGTCCTGAACATCACTTTGAAAAACTCTATTTTGATGTTTTTTAAGTGCATTTGTTTAACATTATTTTTAGAAAAAGTTTTTGTATGTTTTATTAATGAATTTGTTTAACATCACTTTTAAAAACTGTTTTGATGTTCTTTTAATTGCATTTGTTTAACACTACTTTTGGAAAATATCTCGCATATAATGGTGGACAGAGCTGAATAGGAAACAGTTTTTGTGTTCTGTGCATTCTTAAAATACTTTTAGCATTAAGAGCAATTTTTAAGACATTCCAGGGTCCTTCTGCCTATATTTTACTTCACCACACCATAAAAAAAAAAATAAAATTCCAACAACCAAAAGAAAGTCAGTCTGCAAAATAGTCAATAGCTATGGCATATTCCCCCATATTTAATGCAAATGAGATCAGGAAAAAAGTGGGGCTCCAATGTCACTGCACCCTAGAATTAAGCCCTAGCTGCCTGTTGCTGTTGTTCCACTTCAAATAACCAAATACTGATGAGGGAGAGATGGACTTGATAGCTTAATAGTAAAGTCCCTCATAAGTAATATTAAAGATGTTGAAACTTAAGCATATTGCTTTAATGCATCATTTGAATGCTGTAACCTGAGGTTATTTAATGATGCTTGCTCTGAGCAAAATGATGTTACATAAATTATAGAAAATTAATTATTTCAAAAGAGAGAAAGGAGCAAATTCTCCTTTCTTTTCACATGTCATGAAGGTTATGATACTTCAGTATTTCTTGTCCTTTTCCAGTGGATCAGGAGCAAATACTTGAACGTGGCAGTTATATTTAGAAATTTTTGACCAATAAGGTCCTTGCTATGATTATGAGCCGTAGATATGTTTATTATATCATGCAATTATTCCTTCAAGAGGTTTTTTTTCCCCCAAGTCTATTGCTTGAGTCTTAGGATATTACGGGAGTATTATTCATTTCATTGAAGTATAATTCATTTGATGTCATAAATGTACTTTCTGCCTTACAAGATAGAAATGGTTCCTGCTTTTGGGAAATGTATTATCAGTCCCAGTGCTCCAGGCCTCAGGGAAAAAAAATTCCTTGCTGTCCCAGACACATTATATAAGTCTTTACATGTACTTTTTAATTAGCTCACGTGTATTGCTCAGGTGCATTGTGCATTACAGCCAATAATTTCATTAAGATTTAATTTTCAGAAGGGGTTATATAATGAAAATTCCTTTTATGGACAATAATAGCAAGGATTTTTAAGAAATTGGAGTAAGCCTGAAGAAAGATACACAGTAAAAAATAAGAGGAAAGACAAAGACAATTGATTTGAAAGAAGTGGTAATGAGTTTGAATGAAACACAAAGGAAGTAGTGGAACAAGATGATGACCTCAGAATAATTTTTCTGATGAGAAAAAATTTCTTTTTTTTCAGTAATGAAATTACAAGGTAAGAAGGTTAAGTAGCAATTTTCACAGTCACTTGTAGTAATCAATGTGTTAAAAATAATCCATTATCATCAGAATAATCTGTTAGCCTTGATTCACAGGGAAATTAAGTTTTGTGATTGTTCTGTCAGTCTTCATGGCATTAGTTTTTTGAAATTACTCAATTACTTAATACAAATTTGAAAGACAGATAAGAGATGCAAATAAATTTTTGCAAGTGTCAAGGATTGTATGAATGGTGGTTGGCTAGCATGACCAACCCAATACTTTCTACTGAGGAAATGTTCCACTCAGTTCCTTCTGGGCAGCATTTAAATCATTCAACTTGACTACCCAGGCATGTTTACAGTAGAGCTTGACAAAAGATGGGAGTGGCAAGTGGAGAAATCATTATGAAAATAGAATGTCTTGCTTCCATCACTCAACATTTTGTTGGTTTGTTTCTCAAAGGAAACTTGCCAACAATCTCTACAACTATCTCAGGAACTTCAGTTCCTCCTACGCTCCCCATGAACAATTGCACAGAGAAGGAGTTTGTCTGTAGAGCTTCTGGCCATTGCATCCAGATGATCCAGAAGTGTGATTTTAGATCTGACTGCTCTGATAAGTCCGATGAATCAGCCTGTGGTGAGTGTACTAAATATTGTCCTTTGCTCTACCTTATTAGTTTGAAACTGTTAAACACATGGTTTTAACTATTCCGTATTTACCGTTGCAATTTGGTATTAGCACCTAGATGTTATTTTTAATGTGATTTTCCCCAGAAATATAATAACATTTTGCTCTTAATGTGAGAATCTGAGGTGTTATGCATTTTCTGCCTTCTAATAGGCTGATTCAGACTTGACGCACCAGTTCAACTTACTACTGAAATGGGGGAGGAGAGAGGGCAGGAATCCTCAGTTCCCCAGTGATTGGTACTATACATGACAATTTTTTTAAGCAAGCACAGTTTCTCAAATTAAATGACCTGTGACATATCTGGATATTTCAAATGTTCACTAACCCATACTGGAAGAGAGAACAACTTTACAGTGTCATGTTTGGGGTGAACATCTGGGACACTTGGTTTTACATCTTGCCTACTTCAATAAATACAAGTTTGGGGATTTTTTTAAATACAAAGTATTTTCAGCAGCAGCAGATTGTGAAAATTCAACCTACTCTACACAGAAGTGAGTTCCAGTCTGTAAATTCCTAAATATCTGATGGTCAGATGGGAACACTGGAAATGAGAAAATGGACGTCACCACGTATTGTCTATAGAGGTCTAAGACATTTGTTGATTGTTTCCGAGTTGCAGCAGTTCACAGTATAGAATTTTAGAAGAAACTGTCAATGACTTTATTTTGCGTTAAAGCACAGTACTTGAAAATAGTCCTGTACCGAAGCTGATTAACAAGGGTGACAGACATCTAGAAACAGTGACCTCATCAGTCTTTGCAAACTAAACTATTCTGACTAAAGATCAAAACTAATTTCATTACACATTGTGTAGGGAATGCAATTATCTCTCTCAGGGCTGAGGGCTCAATGAGGAAAAGTAACACTAGACTTCCTCTGTAAATTTCTTATGTGGAAATAACTCTAGAAGAAATTAATCTGATATATGAAAATCACCGCGTAATTTTCTATTATTGTGTGAAAAAACAACAACCACTGAAATTCTGCACTGAAAACTAAAGGCCCTTTGGGTAGAACTCTTTTTTTTTCCACTCAAATTTACATTGTCTTACAAAACATCCTTTCTTTCTGAGAGGGAGAAATCTGGTGGAGAATACACCTTTCCATATTTGCTGTTTGAAGTCTCTCATCATTACAGCAATGATGGCAATTTATCAGTTGAATGACAATGCTGGAATATAAGTTAAATACGTCCTGACTGAGGGCAGAAATTTGTTCTCAGGAAGGTGTTACCTTTTTTAGAGACACTTGAAACATATTGTTTATAAGACACGTTAAAAAAAGTGAATAAACACTTAATACTATGCCACTCATCATTCTCAGAAAACTTCATAAATCTTTACATGGCTAATTTATGAGAGAGATCACTGGTCATTGTGGTTCGCTTCCTTACTGGAGATATACAAGCTATAAATCAAAACTCACTCCCTCCATAGTCTACCATTTTAGCCTCCAAGGAAGGAAGCATCAGGCACATTCTCCTGATGCGCTATGATTTCTTGATGTAGAAGTTACCTCAGCTATGTTAGTGCGGGGTAGGTAATAATGGACCTTGTTATTTCAATGTGAAGCAAGCAAAGACCTGGTTTATTTACTTTTTGTCCCTTATATACATTCAGACCATGCGCCTAAAATGTGCACACTGGTTGGTTAATGTCCCCCTTCCGTGGGGCAGTCATGCGTGCTAGCAACACTCCCATTGGTCCAACTAGAAGCACTCCATTGGTCCATGCTCTTCCTGGTAATACACTGTCCACGTTATTCGGAAGTAAAGTTGGCTTACTTCCCAGTGTCTCTTCCTGTGTCCCTTCCTGTGTCTGACTTTGAAGCAGTTGATGTTCTTCCTGCTTTCTACTCCTCGAGATGAATTTTGGTATGTGGCTGCGTGTTTAATCACAAGGCTATCATTATATGCCATCGTCCTACTCCAACAGGTTAGCATTTGAACTTCATGGATTAAAACAAATTTCCCTGCCCAATTCTCACAGCAGATGCTTAGGCTTGAATTCAATAATCTGTTTAAAAGTTTTGGAGAGTGACAAGACTCACCTTGGATCAACTAGACAAAGTTTCTGCAAAATATTCAGGAAGAAGTAGTGGAGAATAAATATGCATAGAAGAAATGGAAAATAAGTGGGTTTCTTTCCCCTAAATATCCTTACATGGGGATGCATTTTGAGGAAGGGACAGTAGTGAGCTCACTTTTCTTGTTCTGTTCCCCAGGAATAAAAAGCTGAGGCACAAACAGCTGCATAATTATTTGGTAAGATAACAATTCGGTATTTGACACCAATACCAAATAGCTGCATTATTATGTACCTTTCAGGTATTGTGGGGACAGTTTGAAATGTTGATTTGGTTCTTCAGGTTTTTGTTTGTGGACTTTGTACACAATGCCCAATGAGTTGCTAAAGACATAAGTCAAAAGGACTGAAGAGCCATGCAGCAGCTGGCAGGTTCATAATTGATGAATTTTACATGCATTTCAGTGTATGTCACGTGACAGATTATTAGAACGGCCTGAAATCTAGTCCAAATACATATGAAAGTAGATACTGGCACGCAAAAGAATTGGTGTATTCTCAAAATTAGAATCTGCCTAATAGAAAATAACAAAGAAAAAATAATTGATATTTTATCTTTAAAGGAAAAACGATTAATGTTGGTACTGTGTAAGTATTCATGGATACTATAAATTAAATACTTTTTATTGCCATGATGTTTACTTTATCATAACATCAATCAATTCTTTCCAATTTTTATATAAACATGAAGTATTTACTGTTCATCTCTAAAGTTAAGGAAGTCTGCACCTTTGAAGATAAAAATGAGTGTGGGTGGTGTCAACCGGCCTTGGAACTGATGCCAGAAAATGATTCCATCCATACCACAAATTTATTCAAGTGGGAACTTGGAAGAGGGGCAAACCTCTATCCTGAGCAAGAAAAATACTGCCCATTAGTTGATCATACTACGTGAGTACAATTTTTCAGGTACTTGAATCTTTCTTGGACTGTGAGAGTTAGCAACATATAGATTGTCAGGAAGAAAAACTGTTAGTTCACAGTATTGAAGCAGTGTACTTATTTATAAATGGCATGTAATTAACTGTTTATCAGTGAAGATATGGAGGTTCAATATCATCAGTACAACATCAAAATACAAAATGTTAATAAACAGGTACAAATTTCTTAACACCCCTCTATAAGTAATTCCCAAAATTTTCTGTACCTCCCTGTCCAGAGTAACACGCGTGCACTCCTCCCAGAGAACATGTGGTGTACAAGCGTGTTCCTCCTTACAGGAAAGTAAGTTTGGAGACATGGCTGCTCCAGCTTTCTGTGTACACATGCTGCTGCCTACAATCGTTGATATATATGCTGTGAGGAATCTACCCTCCTTGTAGCACCTCAGACTGTCAACCCACCCACTGGATACAGGCTATTTGCAGTATCCAGCAGGGACAATGCTCTCTCTGGTCTATGCAGTGATTGTGGCACCATCAAGATGACCTCTGGCATATCAAAACTAGGTTTTGGCTGCTGCTGTTTCCACTTCATAATCTCTCCCCACTATTATAAATTGTCATCCTATCTATACTTCTTGTCAACCTGAATTCCCCTTTGTTTGAAAACTGTCTTTGCAATTCACTGTCTGCTGTTACTTTAGTTGATGGTAGTTATCATCTTGATCTGTTTTGGGCAAATACCTTCTCAGACAGTCTTTATTCACACAGACAGTGTATACTCACTTTTCTATCTTACTACGTATTGTTACCCATGCAGTTTTGCCCAAGGGTGGACAGTACAAGTTGCCCCAGCCATGAGTCTTGTGAATTTTGCTGTCATTTAATAACTAATGCAGTTCAAAATGACTGTAGTTACAGTTATATTTGGTTTAGTTGGTATTTTACCATTTTTATGATTAATGATATCACTTCACAGTAAAATAATAAATATTTCTGTTCTCTCTGCAAATTTCTAAATTAATTTTGGATTCTAAGTAAATTGTTCATGATAATTGCTAACCCCTACCAAAGACATTCCTTTGATTTGTCTCAAGGAGCAAAAATTAGATATTTTTTTTCCATGGAGATTTGGGTTTACCTGTGGTTGTTTGTTTGGGGTTTTTTCAAAGTAAGAAATGTGATTAAAAAAATGTATTAATGCAATTTATAGTCCAGTTAAAAGTAGCAGTTAAGATTTATTGGAGGTGATGAGCTAGTGTATTAAGTTCAAACATCTTTGAATGTCATGCAACTTCAATTCATCTAATAAGGAAATTTCTGTACAACATCATTCTTCTGAACAGAAAAATAATTGCCTATTTCTAGTGACAGGCATGTTTATTTTCTGTGACAATAGTCCACAGAGTGCAAAAATGGACCTTAAATTAAAAACACTCCAATGGAGTCTTTGCTATATTGCTACTAGTTTAAAATCAGATTATATTGTATTTATTCAGCCTGAGAGTATTTCTATCACTACAAAAGAATCATTACAAAGAATATTAGTTTCAGTCTGTACTTCATCAAAATCACTGTATATTTTACCAAAAAATACCAAGAAAAAATTTCTCATTCAACAACTGTAAAAAAGAATTATAGATGCTACGTAATTGTTTCAAAGTCTCTGCATTGTATATATAAAAGAAGTGTATTCTGTAATAGGAGAGCAACTATTTGTGATAAATTTGCTGTCAAATCTTCAAATCTTTCATTGACTGCTATCTAGTTACTATACATACATAAACAGATACCAGCACTGTGTGTGTACTTAGTAAATCTTCTCACAGCCTTTCCACTACAAATTTGCATTGGCACAGTGATACATGAAATTGTATTACTGTTTTTTCACATATTTTCAAGGTTTTATGCAACTAGTGGTATATTGAAGAGAACTGATAAAAGGAGAAAGTAAATGATCCATAGAGACTGTAATTTTCAGACAACACTGGAATGTATTGCTGTTGTGATGTTTCACATGAGATGTAATTTGGTTGTACCGTTTCTCCATTCCCTTTGTTTATTGGCCTATAGAAGAGAACAGGAGCATGATGCTTTCAAATTACAGCAGGAGATGCAGAGCAGCAGTTTTGTTGAATTAAAACCCTGCAATGTTTTGTTTTATTTTCTCATGCATTTTCCCCAAATTTCCATGGAGCTAGATGAGAGGAGCTGTAATATTGTAATCCTGTGTGTTTGCTTATTAAAATAAAATATGCAGGATTATGTATAGAAATGTTTAGATTCATCCTAATGCAAGAGCTGGTGACAGTGTGGTTTACAATTAATTCCTTCAGTGGAAATACCTGTGAACAGTTGAAGATTCAAAACATCTGTTTCCCATAAAATATGTATTTGGGCTAGCCACATGTAGATTGATGAACTGTAAGGTGGAGGTGTGAGTCTTTGAAACTATATTACATTAATTATGTGAAAGTAATTACTTCAGAAATGGAGGACAGAACATCTTGTATGTGCACATATAAGCCCAAGGCTGGAGGAATAGAAGCCATTATGGGATTTTGCTATGGCAGACTGACAGTTCTTGGCTTGAGCTGGAGAGAGGCTCGCGTGTGTTTTGCAAGGAGGTAGGTGATATTGGCATTGTGCACTGAAAAGGCTTTTATGCATATGTGAATGTTGAGGCCTTATGGTATGTAGCATAATGGGAATTCTCTATTGCAGTTAGGTTTCTAAATGCTGTAATAATGAAAAAATGATTTGTGTACACTGAAACAAGAACATAGAATAGACACTAACAAATGGGTAGCTGCATATATTTTAGAGAAACTGCTTAGTGATGTCGTTATTAATGATATTTAGGTGTAACTGTTGTTTGAAAACTTTGTAGGCACTTAATTGATGTGGTAATCCATATCCAAATCTGTCATCAAAACTAATGAATCAAAACAAAAAAGGATTTGAAACTAAAATTCTAAGCTCGCATGATAATTATTGCTGTGTAAAGAACTCCCTTGATCATCATGTGTTTAACACATCTGCCTTTCTTTTGTGTCTGCTTCTCAGACAATCATTATCAGAAATTAGCACAGGAAAAATAGGAAAAATTAAAGGTTTACGTATTATACTTATGCCCAGCAGTTTTTTCTGCAGTCAAGAAATTTTTAAAAGTTGAGAGTCTGTGTACTTCAAAATAGGTGAAAAATTTATAGTTCCACAGAACACTTCTCATGAAACATTGTAAAGGGAAAAGCTGAGGTTGACTACTTGAAGACCTTTCTCTTAGGTGATATAACCAAAACTCAAAATTATTTCTGTTATCTTGTATGTACAAATCACACTTGTTCTGTGTCATTGAGCCTGACAGAGAACAGATAATAAAAGGAGCATTGAAATCTCCATTGAAATGCATTTTTGAGTACATGGTAAATACCAGGTAATCTCTGAAATAGTGAAGTTCAGTTAAAGACTAGCTTGTTTGAAGGAGTCAGAGACAGGATTAGCTATGACCTGGAAAGTGTTGTGCAAGGAAATGTTGACACAGCCTTATGTGCACAAAGCTTTATTTGGAGCAACCATAGCTTTGTAAAAGAACAACAGATAGAGGGGAAAACTGTCTCCAGTGGTCAGACAGGAAGAGAAGCATTAGGGTGTTTCACAGATGAGGATCCTCTCCAGTACAGCAAGTTTCCCTTCTATAACTCTTTTTCTATAGTAGCTGTATAGTTTTCATTGGGATTGAACTGCTTTAGGATTTGTGAGATGCAAGGGCATGAAACAACCCATAAGAACAACAAGGGGAAAATCATTGCTGCTGCCTCAGTGGAAGGGTTGGAAGTCAAAAGCAAACTAGAATAGCAAATGAGAGGACAAGAGGAGCCAAGGCCACTGCTTCTTCAGTCACTGCAGTAGCTGCCTTGTTCTACCAAAAAGGCAGCTGGAGCTCTCACTCCTTCCAACACTCTCAGCACAAGCAGCTACTTCCTTGACTGTTATAGGAGACCTTTTCTGAAGTTGCCTTGTCTTCCCACTAGCTTCGTTTCAGTACTTTATTCTTCATTCCAGCCACATTCTTGATTCAAGAAGTGCTTTATATCCAGAAGCAAACCTTTTAAAATCCTTTCCCAATATTTGGATAGTTCCGTCTGTACGTGTAATGTTTATATATACCCCTTGAAATACTTCTGTGCTATATGCAGGTATCTCATTCAAAGGCTAGAAGATGACTTCTTCACTTAGATTATCCTACTTGTGTTCAAAAAGTATATGTACCCTCATATGGAGACAATATCCTCTCTAGAGTGAATTGCAATGCAGAAGTTAAAGGAAGATGCTTACAGTTAGCTCAGCAGATATTTAAAATTAATATTCTCTTGCAAAAGTGATTCAGCCAAATATTTTTCTAAAACCAGAAATTTTGCCTTTCTATCTACCCATGAAGATCAAAGCAATGTAGTGTTATTCTTATGTTTATTATTATATTATGACAGATAATTAAAGACTTGCTGAAAGTCTTAATCAAGTAATTCACAAAAAAAAAGTCTGTTACACTTTATTCTATAATCCTTTATTTTTCATTAGGAACTTTTCAGAGAATAGGAATTCAGATAATCAAGGTTCAGAAAAGAGGTTTTCCTCTGCAGTCTTTTTTGAACAATGTGCAATTTAGTATATGCTCGTTCTTTAAGTGGTTGTGAAATATGGACTGATTTTTCTAGTACTTCATTAAGGTATTAACAAAACATCACAGCTAATGAAGTGCTTTATTGTGCACGCTAATAGATATCCACGATAATGATAAGGCAAGAAACGAGACCATAGATATTAGACATTTGATGCTAAGTAAAAATGTAGTTACTGAAGAGTTTTCTACAGAAAACTGCTAATTAAAACTAATGCCTATTGTGATTAGACATTTTGGTGGCTTTTTCACCTTGACCTTTGTTATTTCACAAGGAAACTCATTCCTCTTGTTTCCTTTTGACTTCAACCTCACAGAATCCATGGAGATATGACAGAATTCTAATGAGATGTGACAGGTTCAGATAAACCATGAAAACACCATGAGTTAATCTCAGCCCCGTGTCAGTCAGAAGGCATCAGACTAAAATCTCCAGTGGAGAAAATCCAAGTAACAGCCACTAACCTTTGTGCTATGATCAAACCATAGAAACTTTCATCTCCAGTGTCATTTGCTTTGTGTGGTGGTTGGTATGCTGCAATGCTTTTAAGTGCCATTGGTAAATCTTGAGAGAGTTTTGAATAGAGATTCTGAGAACAATGATGCTGACAGAACAAAGAAAAAAAAGGGGGGGGGTATATTAGACTGATTAATAACATACTAATCTGTGCTCTACTGTTCAACTACAGTGATTTATTTTTTTGCAGTTAAGTTTATTAGGCTTTAATTTTTTATATCAAAAGTACTTTTATTTTAGCCTTCTGCTATTTTAAGGTAGCCTTAAACCAATGATACAGTTTCTGCTCTTAAAGGACACAGCACTTTCTGCAGTTCTAAAGACATATCTGAACACTTTTAAAAGACATACCTACAGCTCAGAGGTTTAGAGATTTGCAAAATTTGCAAATGCACAATCCATACAGAAAGGCACAACCATATTAACAGGAAGGTGCAATGATCATGTTTTGTCTGAGCCGGAAATATGTTTTTTTAAACAGTAGTTACTACTTCTGAAATGTTGTTGTACTCAGTGAGAGAAGGAGAATAGGATTCGAAGTGCTTCATCAGATTTGTGATCCGTTAGCATTGTGCACTTTCTCTGAATATAAACTGTGTGTCAGCACTGCAGGTCAGGTGTGATTAGAGCTGATGTGGATACTCCTACTCCAGCCCAATTTTAGCTACCACTCTTTCTGATTACCTTAGTATGGGAGTGTGACACTCAGCATGGCACTCAAAATTGTTATGAAGTGCTAAGCAAAGACTTGGGTGGTTACACCTCACTCATCTCTGCTGTATCTCACTATATCTCTAAAGCACTGGATTTAGGTTGATGTGCACCAATTTTCCAGTCTGTTCTCCAGCCAAATCTGCATATCTGTTCGTATTCTTTTCCCCATAGCTGAATAATACTGCCAGATGAATCTACAAGAAGTAAATAAGACTTGTTTATAAAATTACTGTTTCTCCTGTAAAGCCTTGTTCAGAATATATTCTGGACAGTTTATATGTGCTTTTTGTTTTAAAATTCTTTATAAAAACTCTTCTAAAGGAGATTTCTGCTTCTCTTGATCTTTTAGCAAGTGATATATTAATTAATAGAGCAATGGATTTTTCCCATGAATTTCTTTAAAAATATATCTGTTTTTATCATGTAATCAGAACATCTACTTTGTAGAAGTAATCCCAAAAGCAGCTTAAAAGGGTTTATAATGTATGAAATTATTTTTTAAAGGATTGATGGACATTAGCAAAAGCTGTCTGCACTATTCCAACCAAAAAGATTAAAAAAAAAAAGCCTCTGACATGAAACACCTTCCTGAAGGCACAAATCAAGTCTCATTGCAATACCTCACAAGGAATGCTTAATGCACCAATTCTGTGTTTGTCATTTTATATGGATAGGTGTCTGAAGAATTCAACATATTTCAGTGCCATATATTTATGTTTCACTTGCTCATTTCATTCTGTTTAGGTGGTGCTGACTACTATTCTTCAAGCAGGAATTGCTTGAAGACATTGAAATTAATGACAATGCTTTTAAATGAGCCTTTTAGATGTGGAGAGTATAAATGATACCTCGGAGTACTATAGTTTGTTACACTTATGTAGAAATGGAGGAAAAGTATGAGCTTTATGTGATACTTCACACTCCACAGATCTGTTCTCAATAGTAGTATTTACTTTAGACAAATGTGTCTATTGGCCTTGCTTGAGAGCTTTATTCACAGTGAAGTGATACACATAGCATTAAGCATCACAGGGTCCACAGCTGTTTCTAAGATGTTTAAAAATAAAAAAATGAGATACTTCAGCTTTGTAAAGAGTAGTTTATTTAGTACATTACAGAGTATCGGTCTATCACAGGCTCTGATGGATATTGTGTTTCTATATGTTCAATCCTTATGATTTGAGTTAAACAGGTGTAGATTTCATCAGAATAAAGACCTGAGGCATCTAGAGAAATAAGGTGACAATAAACACAAAACTAATTTAATTTTTCTTATATTTATAGAATTATTAGTTCACATACTTTCACACACCCCAACTTTCAAAACACTTTCTGAGAATATTGAGTATTTCTTCTTGTTGCACCCAGTAAAAAAAAGTGAAGGTTACATGTGGCTGCAGTTCAGTCTAAGTACTGCACTGCAACTCTGTGCATGAGGCTTCTCCACCCTCCTCTCGTGTCTTTAGAACTGGGGATCATAAATTCAAGTTTGAATTGAATCAGGTGACTCCACCAGCATTTATAAGAAATGAGCCAACCTCAGTAATGAAGTTTGGAATCTTATCGAACTTCAGGTTAATATTATCTTTTGATATTGTCATAATTCATTTATTAGTGTCTGCCTATGTCATTAATGGCAAAGTTCAGATGAATGTGTGTGGAAAAATAATCTGGAAGTGTACACAGCCATCACAGTAGTATAGATAATACACAATAATATTGCCTGAGGCAATACGTTGATTAAACTCTAAACACTAAAGACTGCATATCTAACATTTGTGCAAGATAAATCTCTGTACTGTGTGTTTAATGAAACTGAAGCAAATATTATAGTTCTTTTTTAGGAAAAGTGGTTTGCGGTTGAAAATTGCTGAAAATGTTATTCTGTTTTGCACCATCCACTTGGGGAGCAAAAGTATTCATATTACTTGTGTGTCCAACTTAAATACATAGTTGTGAAATATAATAACTTTTAAGAATGGTCAGATTATTTGCAAATAATTTTCAAAGCATCAAATAACAGTTACAAGTAATTGTAATTTAGTCAAATTAATTTTTTACAGAGAAAAAGAATGTATTCAGCATATTTTTTAGCTCTGTATAGCAGGATACCAGAGTATGGGATTAACACCATAATGAAAATAGATTAAACTGTGAAGAATTTAGTCATTGTGTGTGAGTTGTACTCAATGCTTTATGGAGTATGCTTTTATTATGGGCAAAGAATTTAGCATTTCTCTGTAGCAAGTTAATTTTGGAATTTTGACTCTTAGAGTCAAATCATAACACACTTTGATATAATGCAAGAATTCCTTCTTCCATTTGTGGTAATTTTCTTTGAAGCACCTTTCTAGTATCAGTGTCCGACTACAGGTTTAAGTATTGTGGTTAATCTTTTGGTGTGTTAAGCACCTTTTTATCTGTTCAGTTTTAATTCAACATTGAAGCTTAATCCTGTATTCATGTGCCAAAGTTTAGGTGCTCAAGACAGGAAATTTTATCTCTAGCACTGTGCAAAGAACAATGCCTGTTGGCATCCAGCAATTTACAGACAGCTAATGTATGGCTTCTACAAAAGCAGTCTTCAAAAAAGATTAGGACTATTTTGTTATGGTATGACAATTATATTACAATTTTGATTTATGTGAATTTATGTGTTAATGTTAAATATTAATAGAGGGGGGAGGTTACTAGATTAAAAATATGTTTCAAATCATGGTAAAAGTACTTACTCTTTTTGAAATTACCACTGTTTGAAATTAAATTTATCACATATTGGTGTAAGTGAATATCTGCATTCCTGACCACTGTTTGCTTTGAATTATTTTTTAATTTTTTGAAAGGTTTAAAGAAATTTTTAAATTTCATTGAAGAAAAGACAGTCTTTTTTTTCTTTCTAGTTGTTAAATACAGATTTGATTTACTAGCTATTTAAAACCTACCTATAGTTAAGTGGTTAGAAGTGTTCAGTAGAGAAAATCTTCCTCTGATGCCTAATAGAATTAATAAGGTTATTGGAGTTCCTATTGTCTTTTAAGATTACTGAAATGGATACATTTTATGACATTTTAACATTGCATATAGATTCTTTCTCTGCAGTAATATTCTCACAACTGCAAATTGAAGTCAACGAATATGTTATGTGCAAGTCACTGCAAGACAGGGGCTGTAAAATATGTGTTCATATGTTATGATGTATAATATGCCATCCTATATAATGTACAAAAGGGTAAGTAGTTGAACTATTTCTGGTGCAGACAGTGAATATCTGGCAAATATAGATAATAAAGAAACAAAGTAATTTTTTTCTCATTCTGCTCTCTCCTAATAAAACTTCTCATGCTGCTTAGATAAGTGTGCTCTGGCACATTTCTTTCGGAGTCAGTCACTATACATCTTGAGTACAACCTTGGCCTCTGTCCATAGACCACTCTCTCCTTCCTGCATCACATGTTGCCTTCTGGCTGAAATAATGGGCATAATGGGCAGTGGATCAAATAGCTGTTACCTAGATCATAATGGAGGTGATAGATTATTTTTTTTCTTGAATGAGTGCTGGAATAATAAGGTCTCTTTTAGTTCTTAAATTTTTTAGCAACTTTTTGTGATTTCTACAGGCAGATGCAGTGTTGAAGGAGCTGCTAGGTTTTGCTTTTTCTTTTTTTTACTTTTTTTTATGGAAGGCTTACTCTTTCTGTATATTTCTATAATACTGTCTGTAATTCTTTCTGTAATTGATTCTACCCACCTTTCAGCAGTTTTCCCACCTTAAAGACAAATTTCAGGTAAACAGTGTTACAGGTGCAATATGTACCTGGCTTTCCCATTTTACAGTTAATATATTGAAGTTACATTGGACTCTATATGGACACATACAAAGATTAAAGATTATGCCTTCCTTGTATCATTGCCTTTTTCTTTAGGAATACTGTAATAATAATGACTTTTGGATGCTTTGTATTTCTATTGCAAACTTTGTTGCCAATGCTAGAAAATCTGAAAAGTTAGCATCTTTTTAATGATTTTTAGTAAAGAATTTTATTCTTATGCCTACTTTAATTTTTACCAGAACTTTCATATTACCTGGTTTCTGACACTATAAACAAGAAATAATAGGAATCAACATAAAGTGAAGCTAGTGTGAGGGAAAGGTCAAAGTATCACAGTTTACAACATCTTGTGTCATGTATAAGGTATTAAAATACCAATACTGTACCCTGATGGCATAGTACAAGAAAGAAATGACAGCAGTATGAATCTTTTCTCGTAAATATAGTTGTTAGGAAGAAAAATGGAAGAATTTAGCTCCCTCTTAGCTAATGAAACAATAATCTAAACATTTTCTCAGAAATCTTTTGATGAAATTTTTGACTCGAAATCTAAAACTAAAATCCTCCTGCAAATACCTTAACTTTAGCAGAACTTTTGTCAGCTGGTTACCTATGTTCTTTAAGGAATGGGAATAGATACAAAAGGGACTGATATCCTCCAGCCCCACTACCCTGACAAAGGATGCATAGGATGTGATAAATGCAAACTGAAACCACTGCCTTTTCTGATTCAAACTATCAACTTGAAATTTGATGGCCCACATTTTCCTAATATGTCTAGTATCCCACAGTTCTTCTCCTTTGGTCAAGAGAGTGCTTCTTTTGGATGTCATCTAGCACCCTACTAATTTTTTTACCACTAGTTTGGGATTTCTTTCTGTACAGAAGCCCATCTGGATCGATAGTGGATCACTGACTTGACAGATCCTGATCAGATGGTGTTGGAGAGATGAAGAATAATGCTTTAAATGTGTAATAGGTCCAACATGTCTATGGGACTCTGATTTGCTCTATAGATACTGCACAGTATTTATGGACATATATACCCAGGAAAAATGGAAAGGAATATAGAAGATGCTGCTTTTTGAATTTCAAAATTTAGTATGGCTTGCTAATCACTAGGATGTTCATTCCTCTCAGGAAACTGAAATTTCCTTCTGTGGTTTGCCTTTTTCGTTTGTTTTTCTCATTATTCCTGAGATTTGGAAGGAAATTAGAACTCTCTAACAAAATGGAGTTGTTTGGTTTCTAATCAGTTTTAGTTTTCACCCTAAATTAAAAATAAAGTGTAAAGGCTATTTTATAAATCCATCTAAGTGCTTAATCAGTGATTCTGCAACAGTTTGTAGAAGATGCAGAGATGAATAACACTTCAAAAACTGAGAGATGTCCAACAATCAATTAAATCGGAGCTTGAACTTTCTGTATGGGAAATTTCAGCTGATTAATTTTTGATCCACTTTCAGACATTATAATAGAAAATTACTGCTGTAATTCACAGTAATTCACAGCATGAAACTACTTGATAATACCACCAGATTTAAGCTGGGTCTAATTTTTTGGATAGGCCTCCAATCTTTTTTTAAGACACCTAATCTTTCCCTCAACACTAATTCCCACATGGTATATTCAGTTCCATATGTTCTTCTGAATGCTTTAAAGGGAGAAATACAGTGAAGATTGGCTATTGGCAGGGGAGCCTGAGTGTATTCTGATGAATTTCAGCACTTACATAATACATGCATTGAAAGCCAGATTTATTCATTCCTATGTATGTTGGAAAACACCTGATTTTACACTTGTTACCATTGAGTTTTTGAGGTCTCATTTGAAAAAAAAAAAAAAGAAAAAGAAAAAGCTAAAAGTTAAAAAAAGAAGGGGAGTACTTTCATGGAACTGAACAGATGATTGTATGTACATTAACTGGCTCTGCTACAAAAGATGTATCCATATAAGGTGCAGGTACTCTAGCATGTAAACTATATGCAAACAGGATGATTTCTTATTACGTTCTTCAAACTCTTTCCCCTAACAAATGAGTATCTATCTCACTGTAAATTCAATGCATGATTTTATACCCAATAGCTTAAAGAATTCAAGACAGATAGTTTTGCTCTGTGAGCAAACATGGTGCAAGTAAATGTCAGCTACAGACATTAGAAGAAAGCTTTCCTTTTAAACAACATGAATAGGTCACAAGTGTATCAGTCTTGTAGTCCTAAGTGTAAAAATTTTCATGATACGAATGAGCATGAACAAGAATGCTCTACACACACTTACCCAGCCCCTTTTGATCCTTCCACTTACCCTTACTTTCCCACACATCCTTAATATACTTGTAATCACATACTGTCACCATGTTTAATGGCTAGCACTCTGTGAAGTGTATCGTGTAGAGGAAGTTCATCTGGTTTACTAGTTTTCAATGTAACATTATAGCAAACACTGAAACAAGGGTAAAAAAATTGCAGTGATGCCTGCCTCTTAGGATGCGCTATGGGACCAGTAGTATCTAGGCAGAGACGATATTTTGATTTGCCTTCAAGAGAAAGACACATCTGACAAAACACACCAAATAAAGGATGGATGTTTGAATTTCATCATAGTACCTTTGTACCCTATGACGGTTTCAGACTAATCTCACCGAGGGTCCTGGATGTAATACTGAATATTCTGGGAATTATGAGGGCTGTAAGTGCTATTCTTCTTGGAGTTTTTTATTATCCTGCTTCTTACAGCCCTCTTGAATGCTACCATAAATACAGTGCTGACACTCTTAGACCACTGAAGGCATGAGTTCTCACTAGAAGAGTAAATTCTGAATTTTTAAATTTTTTTGCAAACCTTAAGAGAACTGGATATTCTTTTACCTCCAGGCAAGACTGGTAGAACACTCAATGACAAGGAAAAAAAGAAACCAAAAATTGGTACACTGAAAAGACAGCTTTCTTCAGCAGAAAGGAGGGGGGGGAAATGAATATTCCAAATGCAGACTTGCTTGAAAGATTTTTAGCTATGTAGTTTTCAAAGTTTTGATTTATCGCTTCTAGTACACGCACCTTATTAGGAGAAGTCATTTTGACAAAAATGCTCCATTAGTTTTTATTTTGGGATTATTTGACCTAACATGCTTGTGTTACTCTATTACGTGCTTATTTCCTGCAATAGTTCACTTCCAAATATTTATGCTACTGTCTCAAGGATGATGTAAATGTATGGAGCGATTATAAAGATGTCTGAATTGGCAGGATACAATGATAAAAGCTTCAGTGACACTTCTCTCATCTGCTTCTGAATGAAAATAAAAATAAGATTGTGGAGAAGATGCAGATTTCTCCAGACCATTAATCTTCCCCCTAGAATCCTACCAGACTGATTTTGGTCTCTCTTGGTTTTATCAGCAGCCCACAGTGGTTTCACCCGTAACATGTCTGACCTACACCAAATGAAGGTCTGCCCCACATTTCAAGATGTATTTTTAAAACGTATTATTCCTCCTCCTGTACCTAGTTGCATGTGGTTTAGAAGCAGCAAATTTTACTATGATGTATTGAGCATTTCTTTTATAGGAAGGGAAGATTCTACTACTTTCCTGCATGTCTTTGATTTCTGCCTAAAACTATGCGCATAGGCAACCCATCCCACTCACTATTAATTTTTTATGTAAAAGTTTGCATTTTTCAATTATGAATCATATGTACTTCATGTTCTCCATTTAAGATGTAAAAATCTACCTGCAGAATGTTATCTGCATAAGTTCCTTCATTTTACAGGATCTTTTAGTACTTCACTTTAAATAAAACAAATGTATTAATAGTTTAGAGCCGAGAATCATCTTTCCTAGGTAAGAGAGATTATGGGAATAATTCCCTTCTGTGCCTTTTAACATTTGCAGATATTTTACATACAAACACTTACCAATATCTATAAATACAATGATTCTCTCATTCTTCCACAATAGATAAGGTTTTGAGAGACCTCTGAGAAGCGTACTGTGATTACAGGATTGGATTATGTCTGATTAACTATTAAAAGTGCTCTCCCCACTTCTGACCCATGGAATTGTTGGAATTACACTAAGATGTGCTGAAGGAAACAGCTTGGGGTTTCTATAACAAAATGATTTGTAATTACCAGAATTGTCTCTTATTTTCTATAGTTTCCTACAGCTACATTGGCTGCTTTTTTAATCCTTTTTTTTTTTCTGGTGTGAGACCAGGGGAGGCAGAAGCAGTACTCTGCATAACAAACAATGAACCAGCCACTGATTTGCAAAGATTTTTAAAAGGTAGTTTTGTGTCAGTAATTATTACTAGGTTTTAATTTTCCTGTGATGCAAAGATTTAAGAGTTGTAAACATCAAGGAAGAGAAAGAAATAGATTTTTTTTTTCATTTAGATATATCCTTAAGATCAACTGTTTGCAGTCTATCAATCTGCCACTGGTCATATTAGCAACAAGTCACTACATACATGATTCTAAAGATGAGTGAGTTAATTAAAGGACTTCAGATGCTCAGAGTACAGTGAGTAGAGACAAAATTTGCCTGTTTCTGCACCATCGAATTCCTGACTCTTTCTGTTTAGCAGGACTATCAGGTCTATGAACACCCTCTGGGCTCCCTTGTGTTTCTCTTGGCAGTGCTTGCTGGGTACGGTCACTGCCTTCTCATGGTTGCAGTGGTGCAACTTTACAGAGCCATTGCTCAGAGCTTGTCCAAACAGGAGAACTGAAAAGCAATGGAAGCTTAATACCAGAACATTTTTTAAAAACATAGGCCCCATTGCCAGGTTTGTAAGCCCTTGTTGGAAAGGTTCTGTATTTTGTCAAGCACTGAACATGTAGCAACTCCACTGAAGAGAACAGAATCTTATCTTTGGTCAACAGCTGCTTTGTATTTTGAAAAGCAAGGGTTTTAGGTGCCAAATCTTAGATACTCAAAGTACTAAAATTGCACTTTTGATCTCTGTGTACACTGAGTCTGATGCCTACTGCAAAGCCAGCCTCATCTTTACCCACAGCTCAGGAGAAAGAATTTCACCCAGCACCTCAGATTTTCTTGACTTCAAACTAGGATCAAACGCTGATTTCCCTGAGGAAAGGGGTGGGGTTGGAGGGGAACCTAGAGGCTCTCCAGCCCTCATCTATACAACCCTGTGGGTAAAGGGGGACTTCAGCTCTGTATTTTGTTTTGCCGATCTCTGGTATAAAATTACTAGCTGCCTTTTCAAGGGCTTTTTGGGATTCTAGCTGCACACTGATAAACTAAAAGGCATTCAGATACTCGGGCAGAAGATGCTATATCTGTAAAAGGAAATATTAACATTTTAACTTTAACTAGATCTCATTTATGATTACTTGTTCTGTTTTAATAAAGAAAAACATTTCTCTCTGAGCAGGTGTACTGAAGAAGGTTGGTATCTCTTTGCAGACAGCTCGAATGGAGAATACGGTCACACAGCTGATATTGCTACTCCACTCATTTCCCTTACAGGGCCCAAATGCAAAATCATATTCTGGAACTACATGAGGGGTTCAACAATAGGTTCTCTGGAGGTATGGAGATGTTTTTTCTTTTGGGTTGCCTTTTTAAACTGCCAGAAATTGCTGAGAAAATTCATGCCTTGTCATTTAGTTTCATTAAAGCATGGGCTGTTAATAAATGAAAAGAATTACTAACGCTCCACTGCTCTCAGTATATTATGATCTGAAGGAAGCATTAGCTCCAGTAAGCTGGGCAAAAAAACTTTCTACATCAATCAAGAATTATGACCTTTTTAGACATATCACGGTTGGAACTTCCATACAAGAAAAAGCCTTGTACTGCACAGTACCCTTTGACACTGAAAAGCATCAGTAGATATTTGAACATCAAGGTCTTTGGCTGAATGTGGGTGCATGAAAAAAAAAGAAGTAATTGTCTTAAAATTTGATGTAAAGTTTTATAGAAACATCTTATTCCTCTGAAAGTTTACTACATATTTTCAGAGGTTAAATATATTAATGTAAGCAGCATTGAACTATTTCTAGGACATAATAGTAACAAACTTTCTTACCCACACTCTTTTCTTCACTCCAGATAAAATAAAAGCAGTACTTTAAAGGAAATGCAACTCATTCAGAAGCTTGTAGATCAAATGAGTCACTGAAAAGTCAATGAATAAAACAACAACATGGTTCTCAAAAAAATTTTTGCCACACATCTGAGTAACTGTAGTCAGATTTCCCATGAATGTTATACAATATATAAGACATCAGAAATGGATTGACCAAAATACTATTCTTTAACTGACTTCCTCCCCACCCCATAACTTGATTTGAAGATGTACCAAAGTAAAATCACAGAACCTTTGCATTTTAAACATTGTAAACAATTACCTGGTTTCAATTGGTTAATTAAGCGATTTATATAAAATGTAGATAATTTGTCATTATTTTTTTTAATGGTTCTAAGTATTAAATGAATGCTAATATTTTCTATGCTTAAATTCACTAAAGGCCTTTTACCCATCTCTTCTCCCAAGACTGCCGCATTTTTATTTAATTCACAGGGTTGGATTTTTGCATATTAGTCTGCATCCATGTTGTCAAATGTCATGTAGGACACGTTGAAGATTTTCCTTCTGTTTGCATGAACAGCTGGCGTCTTGTGTTTCTATGACTTTCTTAAACATTGATTAGCTGTCACTTTATTGTGCAATCTCTGAACATTTTTTGGAACCACTTTCTGCCCTCTGATTTGGCATGGCTAACTTTACCAAAGTATTAGATGCACTTTTTTAATAACTTGTAAAGTAATCAAAATGCGTAAGGTTTCAAAGTGCATTAGGGCACAAGGAAGCCTTGGATTTTGATAGCACATAAATTTATGTGTGCATTTAATTCTAAAATTATAAACTTTAGCATGACATGATAAAAACCATAAATTTCTGATGGACTTGGATTTATAATTTAGTAGGTAATACACAGTGTATGTAAAATCATGTGTGTATATGTCTACATAGTCACATACATTTATATCTATATTTATACAATTATATAGTTTGTATGTGAGCGTGAGAAAAACTTTTTTCTTATTCAGCACCCTTTATTCTCTCAATTAGTATCTGTAATTCCTGTTTCTCTCCAATTTATTTTTTTCCTCTTAAAATTTATATATCCTCTGGGCAGTTCGTGTTTGTAAAGCCAGGTGTCATGTTGGTTTTCTATTCAATTTAATATATTACACCTGTTTCTTTTGCTCCTCTAGAATGAAAGCTCTTCATTGTGAGGATCTGCTATTTGCTTGGTGGATCTTACCTGTTATGCAGTATCATATACACTCATGGGACTGCATAAATTTAAAAAAAAAAACCCTTTTATTTTCATTAAAATGAAAAATGCCCAGGCTGCACTAAGAAGATTACACAGAGTAGCAATAAATCATTGAAAGCAGAAGTGGTTCAGGCAACTGGTGAACTGATATTTAGCACTGTGAGTACTGGCTGGAGACACAGACTGACACATTTTATCAAACACCCATCGTGTCATTATTGTAAGTCAGTTGAATTTGGATGTCCAAAAGGTTGGAGCAAAGCATATTTAGGATTTTGTGCTCATGACAAAAAAGTGTCAGCTTGCCCCAGCTCAATGACTGTTCATGGCGGTAAGGGTATTTATGAGTCTTTCATTGCCCAAGCAGATGAAATTTGGTCTTTAGAAGAAAAGAACAAATTTTTATTTGGATAAGGAAAAGTTCATATATTTTTTCAGTAACTCTTGTTGTTAATGCTGTTTCCATGTTTTACAAATGGATCCCTACCCATTAATGAACAATTTTTATTTGTGGCTAGCCATTCTGGATAAACTAATGGGATAAGTTAGTCCAGGTAAAGCTCTGGACTGACTATGTTTATGAGATCAGAAAATCTTAAAGCATTGTATTCTTAAGATAGTTGCTGACACTGGCAAATCCCTTTGCATCAGATAGGACATTAGAAAAAGGTTCTTCACTAAGAGGGTGGTCAGTCATTGGAACAGGCTCCCCAGGGAAGTGGTCAGGGCACCAAGCCTGTCAGAGTTTAAGGAGTATCTGGATGACATTCCTAGTCATATAGTTTAGTTTTAGGTAGTCCTGCTAGGAGCAAGAAGTTGGACTTGATGATTCTTCTGGGTCCCTTCCAACTCTAGAATTCTATGTTTCTATGACTTTCTGATATTTAATGGTAGTATAGAGATAAGTTGTACAAGATATTTTTGTGCTCTTGTATACAACTATGAAACCTAAAGTGAGTTGGTAACAGAAAGATTTTATTTTTTTTTTTTTGTGATCTACAATTATCTCCTCTTTAGGTACTCTGTAAAACAAGTAACAAAACTTCTAAACTGTGGAGTCAAAGTGGTGGCCAAGGTCCCCAGTGGAACAGAGCAGAAGTGTTCTTAGGAATTCGTTCAAATTTTCAGGTATGTATTCAGGTATGTGCTCTCTAAACAGCTGGCTTTAGGTACTTCTATATTATGCATTCTTCACCTCCTCTTTTCCTTTTTTTCCCCTCTACACATACTGTACCTCCCCTTCTGAATAGCAAAAAGTAAGCTGTCTGATTGATTATCTGAGCAGGACACCAGTTTTTGGAAATTTCTGACTCTCCTTCAACCTCAGACTGATACCCATTTTTAAGATGGAGAATTCCTTCTATCCTTGAATCCAATTCGGGTTAAATTATTCCACTTCCCTCTTCTTAGTGTGTAGTAGTATTACATCTGGGTTATGAAAGAGAGTCTTGAGTATAATGTTAATTTTGAAATTTGAGCTGATTCGTAAGACTTGGAGATAATTAGCTGTGGGTATGCTGTACTTAGTTGTATCCTTATAAAAAAGTACAGAGACAGCCAGGAACATATTTAAAAATGTGTTACATCCCCTGGTATTTCTGTCTTGGATGAAACTTTAACATTCTTTTTACATTAATGGGAATAACTGATGAATGACTCAGACTAGCCTTTCTCATGCTTACTTTGCTGAAGTAGGTAGAATCCTTCCTATAAATTCAGAAGTGGGGACTGGTATCAGTTTGTGTTGCTCAATTTCTTTCCTTTTTCTTTTTTTTTGTACTTGGTTGATTTTAGAAGATAGTACTTCAATAACTATAACAACAGATCTGTACAACCAATAGTACAAACTTTCACAGGACTGTGCCATGAAAGTGAGAACTGACCATTTCATATTCCAAGATTTGCAAGGACCATCAGTCTCTGTCCTATTCATGTTGTATGTATAAGCATTTATGTATCTTAACAGTGTCTTATGTAATAGTTCTGTAATTTTTATTAGATTGTTTTCAGGGCAAAACGTGGTGTCAGTTACATGGGAGATGTGGCAGTGGATGATATCACCTTTGAAGACTGTTCCCCTTTGCTCATCCCAGGCAGACCCTGCACATCAGAGGAATTCACATGTGCCAACAAGTACTGTATCCCAAAAGATAATCTGTGTGATTTTGTAAATGACTGTGGAGATAACTCAGATGAAAGCCCTACTATTTGTAGTAAGTATGGTAGGCTTTTTAATGTAATTATCATAAATAACTGTTCCTGCTGTGAATTGTTGTTGCTTGAATACTTTTGGCAGCTCATCATCTAAGAAAGCAAACAAGAAGGTAATAATTCAATTCTATTCCTTGGCTCTTAAGGATTTTAAATTATTATTATTTAATTTTAAATCATATTATAGAAAATAAAAAGAACTGTTAGTCAATTTCTTAAAATAACTCAAAAAGCTCTTCTTTAAAAGCAGAATAAAATACTTCTGCTTTCCATATGAAAGGAATGTATTAAAGCTGAAAAAATACTTCAAGCGTAATATCTTTGGGATATGAGGGACCTACATCCTTAGATATTTCAAGGATTTTCTGGTCTCTTAGCAATTAATTTTAATCTGAATACCGTACAGTTTTGGTTTTACAAGAGATATCAAGAAACAACATCTGTAGTATTAGATTCAAAGAATGATGTTTCATATCAAATGAGTTCTTCTCTGGAGAAACAGATCACAATATGTAGTACTAACAATTTCTTTTTTCTAGTACAATCATGCAAAATGCTCACACAATCAAATCTGCATTGTTTGGTACTGTATGAACAGTTGCCTCATTTTTGTTGAGATTATGAATGTAGTTTATCAGATTCGCAGTGCATGCAATTCTATGAAACAAAGTTACGCTGATATCCTATGAAGCTAAGGTACACAGCAAAGAAACTATGCTTTGCAAATTATTTTCATACTGTTTAACTTCTCAGTGATTTCCAAAACAACATGTCACTAAGCTATATGGGGACGAGTTCAGATCTTCTGCAAATAAAAATGAGGAGTATATCAAGTTGGAACTACTTTGTTGAAAAAGATTCTCATATTTGGCTTTTATTTTCTGAAATATTTAAAAACTGTTTATCCGTGACTTTTTTGAGTTTGCTGTATTTCCCATGAAACACTACCAGCCAAATAAAGAATTAAGTATTAACGGCAAGATGGTTCAAATAGGGTGATGAGATTTAGTTTTGCAATCCCCTAAAACAAGTGTTTCACTCTGAATCCCCATTGGAGAAGAGATGAGCAGAAACAGTTCCAACCAAAAAAAATTGCTTTTCTGTAAAGTGTTTTTTTACTTATTGTTTTTAAGTTAGAAATAATATGAAATTTTTTTTAAAACAATAAGAAAGGAACTTTCCTGACTGTATTTTAACAGAAAGCTTTACAATGAAGTATTATGGAGCCTTAAGAGCACAAGGGTTATTACTGGGGTGAAACTTTTATATCAACATGAATTTTCACTCAAATAAGAAAGTAATCCCATTTCATAATGTCTAATGTAAAATGCTTGGTGACAAATTGTGACTTTCTTTGTTAGGTTTGGGAGAGCTTTATTTATGAATACACGGAAAATGTGCAGTTTTAAGACATCTCTAGTACCTTTTAGAAGTAGCCTTCCTGGATTGCTAGCTCTAACTGTAAATGTTGATTGCTATGTGCATGAAGAGCATCATATATTAGTTAATGAAAACTTTCTACACTACAATGAAAGAATCCAGACCCTAATCTCTGTAATATTCCTAAAACTCCAGAATATTAATAGGACTATATCGCATGATGATACCAACCATAATTAGCAATGTCTAGGCAAAGCTGATGACACTAAACTGGGAGGAGTGGCTGACACAC
>VZRW01011132.1:106339-199627 GCA_013398125.1 Aegotheles bennettii
AGGACATGGAACTGCTTGAGAGAGTCCAGCGCAGAGCCACAAAGATGATTAAGGGAGTGGAACTTCTCCCTTATGAGGAAAGGCTGAGGAAGCTGGGTCTCTTTAGCTTGGAGAAAAGGAGACTGAGGGGTGACCTCATCCATGTTTACAAATATGTAAAGGGTGAGTGTCAGGACGATGGAGCCAAGCTTTTTTCAGTGATGACCGATGATAGGACAAGGGGCAATGGTTGCAAACTGGAGCACAGGCGGTTCCATGTGAATATCAGGAAGAACTTCTTTACTGTGCGAGTGACGGAGCACTGGAACAGGCTGCCCAGAGAGGTTGTGGAGTCTCCTTCACTGGAGACATTCAAACCCCGCCTGGATGCGTTCCTGTGTGATGTACTGTAGGTGACCCTGCTCTGGCAGGGGGGTTGGACTAGATGATCTTTCGAGGTCCCTTCCAACCCCTAGGGTTCTGTGATTCTGTGAAAGCTAGTGGTACTGAGATATAAACACTAGCTTATAAAGCTGCTAAATTACTATTGAGAGTTCTGTGCCTTGGTTTTGTTTGCTTTGTAGAGGGGTCTTTTTAGCTAGTTGCATGATGTCAGTGCCGTAAAATAGGTCAAATACATATTTTAACAGATATACTACTTTGTGAAATGTTTAGAATTTTTTCCATTAGATACTGATTGTGTGATCCATGCTTAGAGTTTTCTTTAAGTATAATGTCACGAGTACTATATTCTTACTACAAATATGTGAGAACAAAATAAATCACAGCGGTGCTGGAGAGGTAATGGGTGGCAGCACTCCTTCAATCTTGTTCAGAAAGTGCCAGGATTTGCCTTATGCTGTTTGGGGTTATCACTGTTTCAGAGGAAGGTCTCTGAGGCAGCTCCATTTAGATTGAGTTGGGCATGCCTCCTCGAGGTAGAAATGGTGTTTTATGACAGCTAGTAAATTAAATTTTGTGAAAAAGGCTATGGGGCAGTAGTGTATTTCCAGTCTGAAGTATGGATTAATGTCAGTACAGGTGGCTGTACTTCATAGATATTTGGTTTTGTCTGAGCTTGGTTAGTGTTTGGTTTATATCATCAGTGTACTTCTGAACTGAATCTCTCAGTTATTCCTGTTTATTATGATTTGGTTTGCATTGTAGAGTGTGCTCAAGCATATGAACTAGGCTCCTTCCATTAGGAAATAAATTCAAAGATGAGCTCTAGGAGGGCATCAAATGTATTCTAACCCCCCTAAATGCCATCAGGTCTTTAGCAACAAGTATTTTGCTCAACAGTTCTGCTTCTATAGCTAGGTACTTCTTGTTCATCTAGGCATAAGTGCTGGGAATAATATGACTTAAAATAGTTTAATTTTGCTCTATTTAATTACTTGGTTTATTACAAAGATTCATTAGATCTTTTGTGATCAGTATAATACAATTCATATACCTACTGTTAAGCATTTTTCTTAAATTATTAAGCTCTCATCCAGTAGACTAATTCAGCAGTCCTGTGTCACTACTCTGCAGACAAAAGGATTAGCTTTGCTTTTGTACTTCACTACTAAAAGTTCACAGTATTTCATAAAACTGTCTACTACCAGAGATTTAATGTGCAAGTGCACAGTCATCTGCTGTAACTTGAGCTTCTAATCAGGCTAACTTCTGTTTTTCATCAGTAGAGTGGCTGAAGTTCTTGTAATTTAAAATCAGTTGTTTGAGTTAGATTAGATAAATGTTCCTATATAGTTATGACTATTTTTTTTTTGTTGACTAGAGAGATCCTACAAGGAGAACTAAACTGAGATTAGTTAAGATGCAATATATGCAGCATTAGCAGGGATGTTCAGTGCTTATGCCTTAAGGACCTGTGTCTTGAATATATGCCTTAAAAATAAAATGGTCAGTTGCATGCATGATTTTTATTGGCTTGAGATGGAAGGATTTATTTAACTAGGATCATGAAATACAAAGTACATGATCATAGAGCAGAAGATGAGATGTGACAGATTTTATGGGCAGTTACATTCAGTTGAGGTAAACTAGAGTCTATGCTTTGCACATCAGGTTGGAGATTGTTTTATTTCAGATTGCATCGTATTTGCAGACAAAAGTAAAAGATAGCGCTAAATAGTCCATATTTTTTAAAAAAAATTTCTAGCTTCTTTTTCACCCTTATGACCTCCACAAGGAATAATACAAGGAAGAAATCTTTCATCTGAAATTTTAGAGGTAGCTGTCTGTACGGTTTTGGTCCACATGTACAGTCCATGGATTTTAGCTCCTTGGGCTCATTACTAAGGCATCCAACCAGCTGTCAAGTAAATAAAGCTGTTTTTAAGTGGCTGAACTTTATCAGACATCAGAAGAGGCTCAGATTCTGCTTGCATTTTATGAGAGCGCTTTTGTCATTTCTTATATTGTCAGACCAAATAATCCATTGTTTCCAAATGTATCTTCAAAGCAATTTACAACAAAAATAGCAAGAATATTCAAGGCACAGTTAAAAGTCTCTTGAAGGTTCTGCTGAAATTCCAGCTTATTTCAGCAAGTTTAGTCTTACTTAGTAATCGTAACGTAGTTATAGATGAATAGAGGAAAAAATATACACAGCTTAAACTTCTGGAGTGACTCAATGTCCTGGTTTTGCTGAGACAGAATTCTAAAATAACTTCTCTGTTCAGAGAAACTATAGTTTTAAGAAACTGCAGAGTCCAGTTCTGTGAAAACAAAAAAGAGGTGAGGTGCTCTGGTGTGCAGGTGGTCCATAGTGACCAAGGTTGAGGGTTGTTTTGAACCACGCAGGTGCAGTGGGCCAGGAGGGGCAAAGCCTAGGGCAGCTGACCCAAGCTGCTCAACCAAAGTATTCCATGCTACCATGGGGTTAGTATTAGATCATTACTATTATTCTATTAAATCTGTTTTCATTTCAACCCGTGGGTCTCCTTTCCTTTTCCCGATTCCCCTTCCCAGGTGGGGTCAGGTGATAGAGCAACTGTCTAGCCCATGACACTCAATTGACTTAAGCTTCATTTACATGGACAGTTGACTTATCACGCTGGCTGTTTTGACATTCCAGATTGGAAAAGAGCATGCATGTTTTGTCATATAAAAACCAACCAAAATTATGACAGCTTTCTCTTTATTTAGGCATTAAATAAAATTTAAGGAGAAATTTAGATATTTGGTTATGTGAATTATTCTGGAAACATGCAAAAATAAACTAACTATGGGTGTGATTCAGCTCAAAGTTAGCACATCTGCATTTATGTTTTTCCTGTATGTGTTTGTATGAAAGCTGTGTCTTTATGGTGCTCAATACATTCTTTTGAATGGTTTCTGTTCCCTAAATATAGTATTTGTTATCATTTTCACCTGACCTTAACATGTTCCTCTAATAAGAGGTTAGTTTTCTGCATATGTTTCAGATGCCTTATGGAGGGCACCAATTGACCTCTGCCTGTAAGATCCTAAAGAGTTATTCAGCTTGACCTCAAATAGATTGGTATATTTGCTTATTTTTATACCAAGGAGTCTGTTGACTATAATGAGAGAACAGAGACCTACCTCATAGATATATGCAGTTTTATCCTATCCTATTATTATGTCCTAGAACATTAAACATGTTCTGTTTAATAAGATACATAGTTTGTTGGTTTGGTTTTTTTTTAATGAAACATTATTTATTTTTTCTTTTATGAATTTGAGTACTAGGTTGTAACATACGTACCTAAGTGAATACTTGGAAAAAAATCCCTTTTCATGTGTGTGCAAATGTCTTTCAGATACATCCATTGGGCATTGCCATTTTGAGTTCGATCTTTGCGGATGGAAGCAAGATGAAAATGATGATTTTGACTGGAACCTCAGAACTAGCCCTGCTACAAATATGGGCACTGGACCAGCTACTGATCATACATTACAAGAGCCATCTGGTTATCATATTTTCATAAAGAGTTCATTTCTTCATCTGCCAGGACAGAAAGCTAGGATTTCTAGTCCTGTCCTAAGCAGAAGGAATAAAGACTGCAAGGTATGTGGGAGAGTGGTACTAATAGGAATGCAGAATTTGATTTCTAGATTGTACCAAGATAATATTACTGAAATGAATAAGGATGATCACTGAAATATTTCTTGAGAAAAAACAAGTGTATTTTAGGAGACTCAGGGCCTGACCTTATTTCCTTGAAATCATAAGAAAACATGTATCTTGTAGGAGAATAATGATTTCTCTAAGTAAATAAGTACTCTAGGAGATTCAGATGAAGTTGATAGTGAAGACAATGTCTGATGTAGAATATGTCTTATGTGATATCAGCCCTGAGCAGCATAAGACTAGGTAATGGTATGTGATTTTATGGAGAAAATGTGTATAAATATAGTAACAGTGGGCTTTCAAAGAGTCCAACTGCAAATGGAAGGATTTATGACAGAAGGGTTTGGAACAGACTCTTCTTTAGAGAATGGAGAGAAGTAAGCCTTTATTTTCCAAAACATTACATCACAGTGATTTGAGCGTGGTCATTTCTCTGCAACCCTGGATTTAAAGGTTTTTGAGTTCTGATGTATCTTTTACAGTCTTTGCTAAAATAATAACTTGTTTCATAAGATATCTTTCAGAACACAACTATTAGAATCTACTAAAGGAAGAAGAGTGAATTTTCCAGGAAGTTGAACTATGTTTTAGTGCATATTCTTCTGATTGTTTGAAAAGTCCCCAAACCATTTATTGATAAGATAATCAGGAAATATTAAACATATATTTTCTAATTACACATTCTATAATCTAGCACAAACACATTTGTAATCAGAAAAGTGTTCAGTAAACTGAAGTTACTTCCCATATTGTAAATGGCACTGCTCTGTTCCTCTGTTTCCTTATCAAGTATTTTCATATTTTCTTAGATTTATATATAAGGGTTATACGAAAGAAACACAAGATCAGCTGCCACAGTATTGTAATGCTGGCTTACAAATTGGGCTTATGAAATAGTTCAAAAATTGTCACTAGTAAGTCTTTTTATGTGCATTTTATTTAAATTGTATTTGAATCAGTAAAATTAAGAGCTGTTCTGAATGCCACTAATGATTCTCCAGTTAATAATTAGGGTAAATACAATAGCAGAATGTGTCTGAAGTCGCCTATGATAAACTTCATGCTATTGTTCTTGCTTACAGATAATTTTCTATTACCATATGTATGGAGCTCACATTGGATCATTGATTGTCTACCAGAGGACTACAGTGAAACATGAAAAAATTCTCCTTAATCTTACTGGAAGCCAGGGAAATTTCTGGCAACGCAAGGCATTGATTGTGGCTGGAGATGGAGATGAAGATTTCCAAGTTGTCTTTGAAGGGATAGCTGGAAAAGGTCCCAAAGATGGCATAGCACTTGATGACCTCACATTTTCCAAGGAGTGTTTACCATCCCAGGAGTTTTTACCAGCAGAACCCACAACACTGCCTCCAACAGGTATGTTCCTGCTACGGATAAACAGTCTTTGTCTGTGAGTCTGGGAAGAATTACTATCAGCACTGCTTTCATTTCTTTGTCTGTTCTTCAAAAGAGAAATAGAATACATAGCTTGATAAGGTCATGTTGAAACTAACATGCTTCTAAATAGCTCTTTGAAATTCTAATAAAATTATTTTATGAAATATTTTTTGGGTACTGAGTCAAGACTTGTGGATCTGAAAGTCTTATTGTCCAGCCATCTATACTTAGACAATATACTGCTTAATTCAGTGGGATTTATTTATCACTAGTTATAAAATACAGTTATTGTGAAACAAAGAACTAAGAGTGGGACAGAGCTGATATAGATAGATTGCAATAAGGCCAGCAGGCTTTAAAGTTTTTTGGATATTGGATATTGGGAATTTCTACTCATGCTGTTTAGGCACCGTATCCATTTTCTTTGTGTGGTGTGGTGCCAGCATTGGTTCAGTTATTTGCACCATCCCCACTTACTGCACAAGAGAAATAAGATTCAGAAAAATTTTACCAAAAATAATAAGGTTCTGATGGGGCTGGATCCCAAGGTAAGAGCTGCTCTTGAAAGTACTGATTTTCGTTACTATTTGCTTGGACACAAATGATGAAGGAGAAACTTTCTGACAGAACAGGACAAATCTCTTTCCTCCTTCCACATTTATCACCAGAGCTACTGAAATATAAACCCCCAAAGTGGAATTTAGGAGATGCATTTTGTTCCTGGTCTACTACAAATTTCCTGCATGACTGTGGCAAGTAATTTTAGCTCACTTCTCTGTCTTTCTGATCAATAAAACAAAGTTAATATTTCCCAATGTCAAGGACTACTAGGAGAACTGATCATTAATTTATGTGAGCTGCTTTGCTTTGTTACTGCTGCTAATGAGTAGTCTTCCCCTTTAGGATATCATTAAGCACTACTCAGGCACTGGGAAATAACACTGATGAGACTAAATCAAACCTAAAAAATTATACTGTATCTTGTGCACAAAATAAGAAGGAAACATATAGGCAATATTTTCCAGATAAATCTCTGATAAGTTGCCAGTTATAGTACGTAGTATTGGCTTCCTACTTCTGTCAAAACAGTCGCGGAAATTTATTGCAAAAGAGATTGGTATTTTAAAGTTCAACTTTATATGAATGTTATCCCAAGAGGAACACTAGCTGAGTCTTTATTTTTGATGTTTTCAGACTCTATCCTCTTAATGGTAGAGATGTGTCCCTGTGGCAATGTTAGAAACTTTAAAAGCTTTGGTTTTGATAGTAAAGGATGTTCCAAAACACTTTTATGATGTATATAATAAAAAAGCTACTAAAATCTCAGGAAAAAGCCACCAGAGACCAATTTCTTTGTGTAGCTCACCTAAGATATACTTTGTGAACTTTCTAGATTCACAATATTTTGAGGTAATGTTCTAAGTTCATCCTTACAGTGAACAATCTTTTTTATATCAACAATATTTACTTGTTCTAGATAAGAGTTTACAAGCCACTGAGGGTTCCAATTTACAGCTACTATTTAGCAGTGATATCTGTTGGATCATTGCTTGAAATGTGGGATTAGAAACTTGAGTATGAAATCCATGCCTGCCTACAGAAATGTTCTGAACAGTGGCAAAATGCATGTTAGAGGCTATGAAAAGTGCTCTATCATCTAAACACTATAAACTAGAACCAGCTAGAATAACCATGATGATCAGCTACAAAAATCTGGACTCTTAGATTTCTCTGTTTATATGCAGAGGCAAAGGCGAGTTTAATCAAAAGTGAAACACTTAAATGCATTTTCTTGAAGTTTCTGAGGATGAAGAACAACATACAGCAGAGATCTGCTCTTTCCTTGTCTCCAGCTATTTCCTAAGAAAGTTGAAATGTTTTGTCTTTGAGACAGAGATTTGTAGCTTTTAAGGTCTATTCTCATAACATGACAATGCAGAATTGATACAGATGCATATTTTTCTAGCTGGTTAATATGCTTCCTCTACTGTATTTTGACATGTATTTCCTTTTCTCGGGACTTTAAAAGGAGGCATCCTTCATTTTAGGTACTCAAAACAGCACAGTGAATAAGAACTGTCATAATGTCTTCCTCCCCTTCTCTTCAACTAAATGAAGCTTGGTTATTCAGTGTTCTTTTTCACAGTTTGAAGAGCTTACATTGTAATTTTTATGACATACCAATCTACAGTTGGTATTGTGCAAACAACATAAACTACATTAAAAAAATCTGATACAATTAATTTTATTTTTTTTTTACATCAGAATTCATTATAATGCATATATTAAGAGAGATTCTTCTGAGTCTTATAAGCAATATCATCATGTAACACATGTATGCTAAGGTGGTCTGTGCTTGTTATTTCTGCACATAGAGTGCTTTGGCAATGGATGTAGTGTAAGGAGGACTGAATAAAATAGTTATAGAATGTTCTTATCTGTGACAGAGGGCTCTCACTGTTCAGTAGAATTCTTCTCTGACTCTGTATAAACTCTTTGAAGATGTAAACATAAATTAAAAAAAACATTCTAGGAGGGTTGTTTTTCTTCCAAACAAACAGTAATATTTAAAGGCTGAACATGAGCACCAGACAACTAGAAAAAATAATTTTGAAAGTTAGCTTTACCATTTTCTGTAGACTGCCAGCGTGCTGTAGACTGTCCTCATGATGCTGCATCACAACAATGATGCTCAAGTGGAAAGCCACTGAGAGCTGCTCAAAATGCTGTGTCTCAGAAAAACTAAACATCATTTTAGGCTGGCACTTATCTGCTCTTCATGGTATGAATAGTGATGTACTGGGAAATATTGAGTTTTGCTCATGTCCTACAATGGTACTGTGTGTAGGAAGATACAAAAACAGTTTTGTTTGAACAGTACTATTTATGCCTGTCGCTGTGTCTACGGTGTGACTAGATTCTCAGATTAGACTCTGCCCTGTGTAAGGGGCTGCCTGTATCCTCATCAACCCAAGAACAGCCCTTGGTCACATTAATCCTTGAAAAGTTGTAATTCCAGCCTGTTTTCTCTGAAACAACTTGGGCCTTCCTATGGAACCTGGTAAACTGGCAGGTAGCATATTTTCCTCACATTTAACCACTCTTTCTCTCCATTACATTTCAAAGATGCAATGGTATTTATTTTCTATATGCTTTTCCCAGTGAAAGGGAGTTAATAGTTTTCAAAGTCATCACCTTTCCAGGAGGCACTCACACAGTCTTCATGTAGCAACCATGATTTCAAAGGGAGTTATACTATCCCCCAAAGAATGTAGACTAAGATACGGTCTGACTTTGCCCACAAAATGTGAGACCATTGGCATGAGTCATATTTTATGCTTGTATTCATTTGTCCTCTCTTTCCTTTCCCTCCCTTCCCTCCCAAAGTGTTGTTACTGGCTATAAAAATGGCATATCTCTCCATCAGAGTTTCTGCTCATATGTCTGTGCCATTTATCTGGGAATAGAACAGCTACCAAGAGCTTCCTGATCAGATTGGCAGACTACAATGGAAAAAAGTTATATTTAGAGACAAGAGAACTGCTGGCTGTTGACTTCGGTTTTACAGAGAAAACAGTTGTTATTTCCAAAAAAATAAAAGAGATTCACTGAAGTGTTACGCATGTCTTTAAGAACATGGGAATATTAATGGGAGATCACATCAAGGTCTATTCACTTCACATCCTGTCTCCAAAGCTGTCAATGTGGTGCTGAGCAAGAACCAAAAAAAGGACAGGCATATGCAATACTTCCTCCTAATGTTCCTAATATTTCCTTGGTTGTTTAGCTCAATTGTAGTTGTATAAGATACCTGACACACCTGCTTGGGGCTGGAAGCTCTGTCACAGGGATTATAGAAAAGTTTAATGCCCTGCAAGAGTGGCTGATGTTAGGAAGGCTGCCCAGTGCATAACAAGCAGCGGACACTGTCACTTTAAGCAATATAATTTTCACAAAATCCTGTTCCTATTATTCATAGTTATTCCTAGCTCATATCACCTTGGATAACTTCATATCATTAGCAGAGTTTCTGAACTCATTACTCCTGCAATTCCCTGGTCTTTTATAAGTAAGCATTAAAGAATACAAACTTTCTACATTTTTTGATTAATTGGTTGGTTTTTGTTTATTTGTTTTGGTTGTTGTTTGTTTTTTCCAAACTGGTTTTTGAATAATTTTAGCACAAATTTCTAATTTGTGAATTTATTTCTGTATCTGAACAGAAACAGGCTCTCAGATGTATCTAGAATGAAATTCCATGTGAGTGGCAATTTTAATTTTCACCTATGTAATAGTATGAAATGTTCATGGTTATAATCTAGACTTTTAAAAATAAGAAATTGACATCTTTAACATTTTCTCTGTCCTTTTGTCTCTCCTTTCTCCTGTTTTTTGAGATGCCTTACTGCTTGCTTGAGCAGAACTGACCATCAAGTGATGGACACTTAGGTTGACAGCCTCAGAGTGCTGGAAGGTATGCAGGGTTTCCCATAATACTGGTGCAGTATCTCATCTATGGGATGTGACAAGCACTCATTTAACTGTAGACTAAGCAGTTGTGAAATGGCGTGCATGACGTCCTCTCCCTGTGATATCTGCTTCTGGTCATGTTCAGTGGCTGTAATGAGCCACTCCAAGTGGCTCTATTTGAGTTGCCCTTTTCCACGTGTCTTACAGAATGAGATTTTGTCTTCATGAGAACTTTCTCTTCTATTCTAAATCTTCTCCTTTTGCATCTTGCATCTACTTGGACAAGGTGTCACCTCTGAAATTCAGCCCCTCATTTTATTGACTCTACTCAAACCAGATCATTACCATTTTTGCATACAGAACTGCAGTAAAACTGTAATACCTGGATACTGCAGGTATTCAAAACCAAGGCATTAAGGAGGCACTAATTTAGATTCAAGACATTACACTCGTACTGAATGGTCTCTGACAGGTAATAGTACGGAAACTACATCTCCAGTACTGCTGTGCAAAGGTTTCCCAATAGAGGTTCAAGATGATGGCTGATATCATCAGATTAGGTTCAGAGAACAATTTGAAAGGTCAGAATACCGCCTTCAAAATGTTAGAATTTAAGAAGTAGAAAAAAATCATAACTATTATGGGAGAAGGCCTTCAAATATGTTTTCTTGTTTAATCTGTGTTTACTTTAAAGATCTTTTATTTCTTTTGATGACTTTTGTGTAATTTGAACTAATCAGAGTTTAATATTCTGTGTATTGTGTCCTGGACTGCCATTTTTTAGAGATGTAGTACAAGATTTTTATCTTGATAAAAGTGTTTATGAATTGGTTGCATAATACTTTATGACATCTTTTCTTTGATGTTATTACAGCTCAGTTTGATGATATGTAAAGCATCTTTGACATGTTATGTCAAAACTAGATTGTGCCTTGTTTGAAGGAAAGGTTTCCGAAATAATATTTGTAGTAAATGCCCTTTCGTTAGGGCTGAATTAAGATCTGCTGCTAACACAATGGCCAAATGTCTGTCTTCTAACAGATGCCTTTGCAGTTGTGTTTTCTGTTTATCATCTGTTTTTTACAGAGCTATTCGTAATTACATGGGGTTATAAGAAAAGCCTGACTTGTTTTCTAAACAAGTGACAGTTTCCATAATTCTACTGCTCAAATTCTACTGAATTTTGATTCAGTACTAGTTGAATGTGTGCTTACATGTGTAGAACAATATAGTTTATGAGCACAAATTTTGTTGAGCATTATCTGGAGCACTTTCTGTAACTAGATAGAGAATGCACAGGCATTTAAAGATGTGATATCAAACATTCTTTTATTATCATGATAAAAACTGACTTGAGAAATTATTTTTCTACAAAAAACAAAGCAACCTATTGTATGTGATGAATTTAGGGATGATGTGGTAAGACAAGGTGTTGCATCAGAATAAAATTGATACTAATTTCAATGAATGAGACCCAGAATGTGAATGTAATTATTTTTTTCATGAGTAATTGTAGTTTTCTGAAGAGTTCTAATAACATACTTCCATGCTAAGTATGTAAAAAATAACTAGATAGACAACTGAATGAAACGGGAATCTGTCACTAGTTTTGTACTCATAAAGAGTACATTCTCATAAAGACCAGCAAAATATGACTGAAAGATTAGTTTCTGAATCACAGTATTAATCCTGAATCTCAGTATAATCCAAGTTATTTTGAGATTCACAATTAGTATTACCATACATACTTCACATAATTAACTTAGTAAATTAAAACGGTTTACTTGTAAGCATTAGTTGTTTTTCTTTTCATGTGTGCTGAAGATCATACTGGAAATAACAAGAGATGTTATCCTAAGGGGAAAGACAGCTGTCTCTGCTGTCGACACATGTCAATGTGGTCCATCAAAAAGAATAATGCTGGGATGTTGTCTCTGCATAAATTGCATAATCCTCTTCTGATATTTCACAGAGGCTTGGGGAATTCAATTTCTAATTTCCTGTTAACAAGTTAAATTTATGAAGTCTTTAAACAGCAGACATCTTTAAAATGTTATGTTCTTCAGTTTTAGATGAAAGAAGATCATGCAAAGAAAATGCTTATTTAGAAAAATTCTTTGTGTCTAACATTTTAGTGAAAAGTTTTTTCATTTAACAGAATTCTATTTTAGTTTTTTAAAAACAGAAATGTGACATTCATGAACGGAAATGAACTGTGGCTGTTTAATAGCCAATTGTCTATTTCTTGAGCTTAAAAGGTACACAGCCTGTCCTCCAGACCAGGAGTTATATCGATTCAGTTCCTCCTAACAGTTCACACACATTTCTCCCTCCCCTGCATATCTGTATATACAATCACTTGCATGGCCTTAGAGAAAATGCTGATTTCTAATTCTCAAACTCTTTGAGACTGTAAACTTGGGAAACATGGCTGAAATATCTCTTCTTGTGATATTTTGATATTTCTCATGCTTCTTTAAAAAGCTATCATATACCAAAGGGCTCTGCAAACAGAATGTCTGTACAAAAGAAAGTATTTCCCTACTGAAAAAATGCTTAACATCCACGCTACTCCCATTTCAAATTACAATATTGATAGCAAGTTATAATTATTCCATGATGATAAACTCAGACATGATTTTGATCATAAGTTTTAAAGCCTACTTCTCTCTTATTCGTGATTTTTAACACAATTGTTTTAGCAGGGGTATATAATACTTAATTAGCATGATAAATAACAAGTTACTTTGTCTAGTGATCAGGAATAAGCAGTAACTGATGTAGCAAATTAAGATTCATTATCCAAGAGAGAAACTTTATTGTTATCTTCACTTTTTTGCAATTGGATAACAAATCATCAGTAAATCCCTCCTTAAGCAAAAATCTTGCACCTATCTTTGTACAAGGAGGAAAAGATCCTTTCTACAGTAGAGCTATTGCAGTTCTCTTGTGTCAGGCGGGGACACATCTTACATACACATCTTACAACTTAGTCCCTGTAGAATCAATTTTTGTGAAGGATGTTTATGGAATTCTGTGTAGTGACTTTTAAGGGATGTACAGATGCCCAAGGGGATGACTCCCACGTAGATGCTACACATTGGTCAAAAAGCTATTCCAGTCATGAAGCTAAAGTAGTAAGGCTGCTTTAACTCAGAGAGAGTACAATTCTTTCCTTCTGTCCCTGAAGAATAATCCAGGATTGAGGCTTTGAGTTTTGAGATAAGAGTTGCCTCTTAATGGAGATAGAGTTATAAGTGCTGAAAATGCTAATTTGAAAGCTTGGTTAGCCAGGCCAGTATTCAGTATTCTAGTGCATATAAAACATGATCAATCTACTGGTTTGTGAACTCAGAAGGACTCATAGATGTATGTTAGGCTTTTTTAAAAAAAAGTCTTGAATTTGGATGCCCAACTACAAATTTGCGAGATCTAATTTGTCACAAAGCAGAAATGCCACAGCAGAACTCTTTCTCATTGTTTCATCACAGTCATAGACATAAAATTATTATTCTGTATTTTTAAGTTGTCTAGTGTTGTGTGGCTAGGTTTCAAAGAAGATTGGTATAAGTATTCAGCTTCTGTGGGACTTTCAGATGAAGGTTTTGGTCAGGTAAATACAAGGGAGGTTTTTAAGTAGTATTGTTTTTTTGGTTTCAGATCTGTTTGTACTTTATTTTACCGTTCTTTCTGCATGGAGGACAGCTGAATGGCAGAGCTTGCATACAAATCAGTGTATCTGAACTGGTCATGAATAAATTTAGGCTAGATGCTGAAAGGGTCCCTTTTCTGAAAAATAAAAAAATAGACTTTGAGTAACACTAGTGGAAAAAATTACGGATCATATTGAAGGCAAGGGAATTGCTTGAAGTTGTTGCCTTTCATAAAAGTGAACTAGACACAATGATTTGAGCAATTCCTGTTAAAGCCCAGGTTTTCATGAAATGGGATGAAACAATTTCATCAGGGCTTTCTTTACAATCATGAGTTTTTTCTGCTGTTTCCTTGTTCAGTCACTCGCTAAGCTTATGTGCTACTACTATTTGCTTACCTCAGAGAGTGCTGCTAAACATGAACACATACTGAATTGAGATACAGTTAATAAAACTATCATTGCTTTGGGAAATAAATGATTGTGTGGGAGTGGACTAAAATTAAATTAAGATAATCAATAAAAAATGCTTTGTCTTAATCATTCATACTGGCTGGGAAAAAAAAAAAAGGACAGAACTATTTGATCACATTAGGAAAAGTTAACAGTATAAGTGATATTACAGCATACAGGTTCCAAAGGCAGCAGTTGTTACTTCCAGAATCTCACTTCAAACCACTTATGATGACTTTACAGGTGTATTTTTCATCTTTTTCTTTCATTGTCATTCTATAGATATATATTATATAGATTATAGATTATGCCTATCTATCTATATATTATATAGATATAAAGTTATATAGTCTAATGTAGATAGAAAATTTTGCGGTATCATATAGTAAATACAATAATCCTGAACTTTATTCCTTCTGAGCAATCACTCATGGAGGATTTACAGGGGTCGTGAGATTCAATTTAATCGGTTTGGGCCTTTTTTCATTACTCCTATGCCTGACTCTTATTCAATTATTGCTAAAGCGTTAAAATACTTCTGTGTTTAAATACTGTAACTGTTTATAGAAATTCTATGCAAACCATATTCTTGTACCTCTTTCACACTTTCATCCCATCTGCACATAACTGAGAATATTATAGAGCAGTTTCCTTTGTAATTTGCATTTGTATTTTTAAACATTACTACTGATTTAAGGGAAGAGATTCACATTCATAAATAGTAGAAGTCCCCAGTGGAAAATAGATATATATAATTTGTTATCTTGCCCTTTGAACAGTGAAGTCTTATGTCAATTTAAAGCCATTCTTGAACCACCTTCTAGTGCCTAACTTGTCAAAAAAAAAATAAAAAATGCAAAAAACAGTTCCTGGAAGATACATCTGAGGACTTGTGGGCATATATTATAATTGCTCAGTGACTAGTTTGTATTTTTACTGCTTAAAACATGTCTTTTTTTAATGCCTTTGTTTGCCAGGGAAGGGGTTTCTAAAAGTATTTTGTTTTACACTTCCAGCTGTGAAACACATGGTTCTCAAGTTCTGGACCTCTATGTCCACTGCCTTGTCTCACCTAAATTAAAAAATCACCTAGGTAGATAATAATGCACAATAGTTTTTAGGACTTCTTTTTTTCCCAGCACTTCAACTTCTGAAAATCTTTAAAAATTCTTGTAATTTCCAAAGCTTTGCTTTTGAAATGAGATACATTTTTCACATTCCTGTGCTGGCAAGTCATTATTACTATGCATCATCAATTGTGAAGGCACTTTACTCTATGTCCTTGGGTTATACTAGTGGGATATTAGAGGAAGGATGTTATTGTTAACATTTATTTTTTTTAAGAACCCATAAAATTCAGTCATACCATAATGTCAACTCTGAGCAAGTATGATAATGGTATAATTGTTGCAGGGAAAAACTCGGAGATCTAAATTATCTAGAGAGCTTGTATCCCTGGGATGTCAAGCTCTTGGCCTGCTGATTAACAACTGTGGCCTCTATACCAGATTATGGTTCTACAGGAACTTTAGCTTTGATTTAGGGACAAGTATACTTCTATCTATGTGAATGTAAATAAAATCTTTTGAATATATTTTGAAGCAGATCTAGCTTTTCAAATGTACTAATGTGTTATTTTGATTCCTCTGAGAATTGTAAACTAGCCTATTCATTTGATTGTATTTAGGTTTGAAAAACATAGATAATGATACCACTAAATACAATTAATTTAGGAAACACAAACTTAACAACTTTTGGAATATCTTTTTATTCAATCTGTTTTCTGTCATTCTAAACCACAAATTAGCTTGCTGGTGATTTCAAAGCAGTGCTGATATAAGAACTGAAAAAGAAACAAGTTTTAATTAAAAGAATTAAATTATGATGAGTCATAACTTGTGTAATCCCACATACAACCATATTATAACCATACTTAATTTATTTCCAATAAGTAAAGCTATTTAAAGGATCAGCTTCAAGAAGATTGGTATCTAATGGAGAAACTTGAAATTTTCATCTGTATATTGTACTACTATAGGCATGGATAATCACTTAGCTTATCTGTTATAAATTTGCATAGACAACTTAGGGTCTGCACCTGTATTTAGATTTTTAAAATCAAAAGGCACTACTGTTAATATGTAATTTAACCTCCTGTATAATGCTAACCAGGTTTTCACCTGGAGTTTTCGTTGATTTATTAAATAATTTTAAGGTAAAGTTAAGCATATCTCTTAGGAAAAAGTTCAGTCTCTATTAAAAGCCCTTAAATGATAGAGTCTTTAGTTCTCTGTTCAATGGTTAATTGATCATTTTATTTTAATTTAAACTTCACTCACTTCAGTTTTCTAGCATGTAATGTTGGGTTTTTTCCTACTAGATCAGAACTTTCTGCTATAAATGTTTGTCTTCTTACAGTTAATTACAAAACATGATCAAGATATTTCTTTAGCTTGTCTCTGATACATTACATTAATTGGGCTCCGTTTGGTCACTCAATGTGTGTAATCAAAAAATTCCTTCAGGAATCTTCCATGGTCAATCTAAGCAAATATGACACAATATTTTTTCATCAATATTGAGTGGAAATGAAATTATTGTACACTCAGATATGAGTCCAAGTACCTTGTGAGAATTTCTAATGGATTTTAACTGTAAAGTAATAAGTTGTATTTAAAACAATAGCTATTACCTTCCTAAATGGAAGATGAAGGATTCTCATCCTGAAACAAAATGAAAACTAAATATTGTGGAGGAAACAAACAACTGATAAAGAATTTGGGTAAAAAAAAATAGCTTTTAGTATAAGATGTTTCTGAACAGAGATTTAGGAAGATCATCTGAAGATCGTAAGCCTTTTTAAGTGAAATTAAAAAAAACCAAACAAGTCCTTCTCAAATATCTCCACCTCCTAAGGTGAAAGAAAAATATAAATAAAAGGGTGCTTGTGCATTATTTTATCATACATCGATAGAGTTAATTTATTTTAAGTATTTAAAATTTTATTTTTTTTTCAGAGAGGAGTTAATCAAGCAATAAAGTTATCACTGTGATATAGAAATTAGTTAGCTCATAGAAAAGTCCAGTTTGACACAGGCTATGGTTTCAAAGGTTGAAGAATAATTTATTCCCTTCTGGAATTAGTTCTTTGAGAACACAACCATTCTTGCCGGAGTTTGGAGTTCACATGAATAGCACACATAGATGCTGTTTCTTAGTATGAATGTCTTTTCTGTAATTTATTGCTGGTCTGCCTCAATGCTGCAACGTGTATACCATGTTATCTTTATTACTATTTAAATTTAATTGATGTAGAAGATAAATCATATTTCAGTTCTGCTAACAGGGTTATTTTCTCTCTTGATGTTAGCAGCTACATTTTTTTCAAAATACATTAAGAAAAACACCTTTATATAATAAAGGTGATTAAACCTTGTCATATTTTAAAATATAAATTTTCCATCTGATGATTTTGCTCGGGGTATATAAAACAGGGGATTATTGACTGATGCAGCTGTTTTCCTCTGTTGTGTAAATCCTCCTAATTTCAGAGATTATTGATCTGGAAGACACTAATAGCTCCTTTGGGTCCACTGCAGCTTAGTGTGTTGATGCTGTTACCACATAGGCCAAAAAGTCTACCTGCTAATAATCTTTAAGAAACACTGCTTGGAGGAAAAAGAAGCTCCTGTCAATTAAATATCCTTGTTATGCCCACAAGCATCTATATAACAGAGTGTTCGAATTGTAAGGACTGACAAAAAGTAGGGAAGAAAGGAAGAGAGCTCAAAAAAACCCCTTGTCTTATAGAGTTTTCTGCAAGTTATTTTACAGTTATAAAGCTTTAGAAATACATAATTTGAAGAGAGAACATACTATGGAAGTACATCCAGAAACCAGTCACATTACAGACTCAGACAGTGATATCACATGCTTGAAAAGATTCATTCATGCCAGGGTTCAAGATGGATTTTTTTTTTTCCCTAAGAAAATGAAGACTTCAACTTCTCAACTTCACTTTTTTTTTCAACCTGAAATTGGAAGCAGTGCTGCAAAGGGACCTCAAAATGTAATAAATATTGCAAATATTGATCACAATGAGCAGCAAGGAAAAGTATTTCCAAGCATGGATTACATCCCGAGATTTAAATTCTTAGTTTGCTGACAAAATAACTTTTGTGCTTGCCTTCTTAGTGTAATCACATAAAAGGAGTATACGGTTGTAATAACTAGCTCCTAAAAATAGATGCCATATGAATTAGGCAGCAATTTTACAACAAATCTCTGTCTTCCTTTGGGAAACTAAACAGATGATTGAAATCCTGAAGCAGGTTGACAGAGAGAAGTTGTTGATGACTGTCTAGCAAGTTGCAATGAATAGTTACTGGCACCAATACAGCTACACCATTCTTTTGGCCAGGACCTTTTTCGGAGGTTGTGTACTAATAAAAATCACACTGATGTTTCATAAACTTGTAACTGTGAACTTCAGACAGGTCTTTTTCTTCTAGTCAGAGCCTACTCATTTTCCTTGTCTCCAGCTCAGGAGACCTTTTCCTGATGTTCTTGACTTTCCAAGTCATTATCAGGTTTTTATACTAGTTTGCATCTTTCTGTGCAGGACTCCTTCCTCTTGGGCAACTGCTACAAGCCAAATCATATATGGTCTTCTAAAGCAGAAATGATATATACTTTTGTATTACTAAGGAATTGAATAATTTCCCTGGAAAACTTGATAGATATTTCAATAGTGCTCCAACATTTATTTGTATTTATTTATTATTTTATAATAGATATATGTTAGGAGGAGCTTTTACTTTAAAAAGAGGGCTTAATGCTTCTTTTCTTTAGCTAACATCTGGTGACTCAAGGTTTGTTTTCACTTTACCCAAAGCAAAGAGGTGTGGCAATGCATTTTCACTTAGTTTGGGGCATTTGTAATTTAAGTTGTGGCATAAACAAAGTCCTAGGGATGGAGGTTGCCAGGAGGTACGCCAAGTGCATACCTCATCTCTTATTTTTGTTAATAAAATTGTTATTCTGATCTCTTAATAAAGTCCAGCTTTATGTGAATTTTATTTAGTTGCATCAGTTCCTCCTTTAAACTAAGGTAGTGTGAATGGAAACATTTTTAGCTTCATGTGATTTTCAGTATCAGTTAACTCAAATTCCTCCCATACTTGTATAACTTTCATACATGTGCATTTTATAATTATATATCTGCTGAGCTGATTTAGTGATACTCTTTTTTTTAAATAAAATTATGTTCATGTGTTTATTTCTGGCAGATCAGAATGGAAAATGGAAATAGGGAGGGTCCATTTCAGAATTTTGTGTGCCTTCCTGATTAGAGAAGGTACTGAAGAGGCTGCTTTTATCCAGAGCCCTGTAGAAATTGATCTGAAATGAAAACATGAAGCTTAGAAGTGGATCCTGTGAAATGAATCTTACAATTTTTAGGCTGTACAATAGCAGAAATATCCCTCAATAATGCCAGAAATACTACTCAAAATGACAGCATCACCCCACTGGACTTGTCTGGAAAAAAAAAATAAACCCATTAAAAGGCAAACGTCTGTAATAAAATAGCTTTTTCTTCCCAATTGGGGCTGCTAAACCAAGCTCAACTTTGCCACTAAAATGAAATGGTTTAATCCTATGCCATATGAGAGGAGAATGTCAGCAATTAAGTCAGACTAGAAAGCTTTGCTCGTGAAGGAATGCCTGGCTGGAGCTTGCCCTCAAAGGCTTTTCAAGGGAAGCAGTCATTTATTTAGGCAATCTCTTGACAAAATACAAAAGAAATAAACTGATAATGGATTGGCACTTCAGGGGAATCAAAGGCTTTTAATAAAACTGCTCTGGACCACCCTCCTCCTCCTAAATATCAAACTCTCTGAGATGTAACCTTCCAGTAACCTTGCAGGGATGCATGGCAGTGTAATTCACCAGGACACTCCCATTCTTCTCTTTTCAGGCTCCTGCTCACATGGCTATTGGCAGTGTCAGAATGGCAAGTGTTACAGACCAGAACAAAGCTGTGATTTTGAAGACAACTGTGGGGATAATACGGACGAGAATGAATGTGGAACTTCCTGTACATTTGAGAATGGCAGATGTGGCTGGCAAAATTCCCTGGCAGACAATTTTAACTGGGTGCTAGAGGTCAGCTCACCTCAAAGTCTTAGACCTTCTGGGGACCACACGCTTGGAAATAGAACTGGTATGTTGTCAGTTCAGAAATGAGACGTAATTGTCTTCATGCAGCTTCTCATACCTCCCTTTAGAGGCAACAGGAGGATTCTAACATGTCTAATCGGGTTGTCATTTTTAATGAATTAAATGTGTAACAGTATCAAAATACTAATTACTGTTGTAAAATTAAGTTAAGAAAAATTGATTCTCAGTTGTTTTTCCTTTAAGTATTGCTGTATGAATCAAACAAGATAATTTGTTACTTGTCAGGAGAGAGGCATCTGGGCTGACTGTAGCTTGTAAGGGTGAGTTAGCTCAGCTCTGAGATCTACCTGGTCCTGCTCCTCCAAAGCTCATTTTCAGGAGGCCCCAGCTCAGGCTTCAACATGCTGCAATGTTCTGAATGGGCGAAAAAATAATTCTACACTGTTATAAAATATTTTGTATGCTGGGTATTAATGGTTCTGAGTGGGCACAAACTTACCTAAAACATAGGAAAAATGTATTTCTGTAAAGGGTAATAAGACATTTTAATCTTTCCCCGTGAATTGATTAAAGAAGACAAGTAAATGTACTTAGGAAAATCCATTTTTTGGCTGCTTAAACGTATCTAAAGTGTGTCCTAAAGAAAGATGGAAAAAAACTATTTAGGAGTTAAGAAACTGATCTGAAATTTTAAAGTTATTTGTAGTGATTATGCATAGTTTAGTTTTGGGGTAATTTTAAATCAATAAATCTACTTTGTTAGTAGCAGTGCAGTTCCTGGCTTCTTTTGGCCAAAGCATCTGTTCTTGTTCTTGCTAAACGCTCTGTGCCTTCATCCTTTGTCTTTGAAGTTCTCATAGGTCAGGAAAAGATGTTACCGAAGCTGAGCTTAGAACTGATCTTAAATTGAAATATTTCACAGCAGAGTTGCAAAAACACATGGGACTTGTATTTAGTCGTTCTTGAATATTTACATTAACTGCTGAAGGACAAAACCCAATAAAAACAAAGTTTGCTTGAAGATATGTTGAAACTCAGGGACAAGTGAAAGCTTGCCAAGGTGAATGAGGATGAAACAGACACAAATAATCACAAAGATATGTGTTCATATGTTTTTAAATTTAGAGACAATCCAGCCAGGCTGCATTTCACTGATCTCAAAGTAAGATACATTACAAGAGAAGTGCCCTCCGAAGTATCCCTGTCTTTCATTTGGCTTTTAAAATAGCCAGTTCTGTTAGAACACAGATTTATGTATCTCCATTCCATATAGGTCGAATTCATCCAATATATGAACAAAATGACTGTTGATCTAATTCTCTAGCCTGGAAATTTACTCTATAATCTGAAAGTTAAGTGGTTTTGTGGTGAGTGATCAAAGAGGCCAAGTTCTCCATTCTTTACTCAAGACTTGATCTATAGTCTTGAAATTGTGCTCTCAAATAAATATATTTAGAATTCTTTTCAGTTTTCACAATTTTAATGTGGGCAAATGTTTAAAAGTGAAGGTTGTATCTGGCCATATTGTTAGAACTGATAGCACTTAATAATTGTATTCATCATGAGAGAACCGAAATGAAATTCAGCTCTGTTGTTAAAATTTTTTCATACGTGGCAGAGAATACTGCAATATTCAGTGATCAGTCCTCATACAAAGAAAGACAAATAGTAATTTTAGATCTAATTTTCAAAACCACAGTTCTTGACCTGTCATCTAGCAATTGTTTAATTCTAACTCCCCTGTTAATACATCAGTTTTCAACAATAAAATGTTGAAAATTTGCTTATGACTAGAACTACATCATTCTGATTGGAATTAAGTGATCTGTCCCATTATCTCCTAACCAAGTTTGACTAGCTATGATCAGTCCACTGTCTGCAGTGCTGGTTGCAGTCATTCAGATCTAGATGCCTTTCAGAGTGTCCCATGTCTTTCACCTCAGTCAGTCATTTGCCAAATTTTAAACAGCTTTTAACAAACAGCAGCATTCCCAGCACTCAATTCAGCCTAACAACATCTTCCTAGCAGATGTTTATGCTATAATATGATGTACTTTTGATATCTCACAATGTTTATGTACATGGCTTTTTTAATAAACAAAATAACAGATGTAGAAAAAAAGTTTTCATTTACATTTTATAATTCATTTATTTTTTAATTATCATGAAGATGTCACTACACTTTTGAAGTATATGCTTGACCTTTAAGAAGAAACAGTTTTGTCATCTCATAGTATTATGGCAAACATCTATGGCTGCAAATTAGCCAGAGATGTGTCAAAGTTACAATAAGCCCATTTTACATTATCTTGAATGAAGGAATTTCTTTTTTTTCCTCTAATTTGTATACAAACTTCAGTAGAAGTGCAATTATAATTTGACAGTGTGATATTTATACTATGTTTATGTGAATGACATATTTGGGTTTTATACAAAATAAAAAATTGAATTGGAAAACTTGCAGAATTTACTATACTTCTGATTGAAAATAGAAATGGAAAACTCAAGGAGTATATCAGTTTTGGAAAATATTAACTGTAGGCATCTAATTCTGCAGTTTCCTCTGGCTAAATAATTTAAATATGAATTAATATTCATACATTAGAGAGTACAGATGACCAAAAGTAATATGAATTATTAGGGATACCTAACTATTTATAAATATGTGAAGGATTTTTTGACTGTTACACAAGTTTTTATATAGTATGGCTTGCTGTTTTGAAGGTTATCTTTCAGAAAACCTACTCTTAAAATTTATCAGTGTGTTTATTGTATGATATACTGTCAAAATAGCAACTAATGATGTTGGACAAGGACATGTAATCAGTGTAACTAGGAAATACAGAAGTATTCTCTTTCTGCTACACAGGCCCATCTGAATAATAAGCTGTTTCTAGTTTTTTTCTGATATAACAAGTACACAAGGAATGTCATCTGGTCATTTTTTACCCTAAGCAGAAGTTCACTAGCATATGACATGTACGGGAAGTATGCTTTGTATGTCTCTGCATTTGCTTTGCTGAGTTTTGGAATCTAATTCAGAAGTCCAACAATTTTTATGTAACACATCATTTAATTTCAGGACACTTCTTATATCTTGAGGCCACTGCACTAGCCCTGAAAAATGCAAAAGCCCATGTGAAGAGTTCCAGATGGAAAGAATCAAGCAAGGCTTGTGTAATGAGCTTCTGGTACTTCAAGTCATCAAAATCAACAGGACATATTCAGGTTCTGATTAAGGTAAAAAAAAAATTAAAATATTTTTCTTTTGAATATATGATATCTGTAAAGGTGTATGTGCTCCAGCAGAGTGCCTCAGCATTTTGGCATTCTCTTGTTTGGCTTGTATACTGGAAGAGATCCCATGCACCTCCTAGTTCAGTGCTTGTTTTTATTATTCTAGTCTCTTAAAAATGTTTTTACCATTTCTCTTCCAAAAGAAGTTTCTCTGAAAAGCCACAGCAAATAATTTTAAATTCTCTTTCCATTTTCTCTCTTCACATACAGTATGTTTCTCTTTGATATTCTCCATGTGAGTGCTATTTCCATATTTTGCTGCCATTCCTACTGGTAGTTATCAGTATGCAACCCAATTGTTCTGATAGGATAACATCCAACAAAACCATTAGTAACTACCTCCATTGACTGTGACAAGGCCAATATACACTGGATCTCATTAAAAAGTTCCTGTGGACCTTAGTCAGGCATTTGTCACAGTGAATTAATTCCATCTGGTTACAAATAAGCAGAGACATAAAGATATTCAGGAGGACAAGAAGTCCCGGCCAGCTCCTGGCAGGCAAAGAAGGGCTCCATGGTCACCACTGAAGTGACAGACTAACCTGGCCAGAGCAACAGGCAGCTGGAGCCAGCAGCCAGCATCCTCCAGCTGCTCATGTGATGATGCAGCACAGAACCTGTCACCTGGCCGCTGGGCTGCTGTGGCTTTCAGCAAAAGCTGGAAGCCATCACAGTTGTTCTCTTGTTATTATTATTTTTAGCAAGCCTTGGGTAGAGAGGAGAGGGATATTGCTGTAGAAATTTATAGCTTAGCAGGTACCACAGATCAGGTATAGATAACTCACGGTGGTTTTTATAATTCCCTAATTATTTTTAGTGGAGCAGCCTATGGTCCTGAGCTGTCAACAGGAAAACCTGCAGCAGAGATGTTGCAGATGCCAGCTAATCTCTTCTGGATATTTGTATTTCCAGGATCGAGTAGTTTAAAATGAAATTTTCACAAATCAATATCATTGACTCTACTTCTATGGAAGTCACTCAAGAATAAAGTCTCTGGAAACAAATTATTCTGCCTCACAGCTTAAAATAGGCTGTGTATTTCTACATTGATTCTTCTCACTGGCTGCGTGAAAAACAGCTTCTCACATTAATGTAGAAGTTACAGATTTCATTGTGTTCAGGTAGCCTCAAAGGCAATTATCTGACCTCCATGCAGCTAGAGGAAAAAACTTTAATTTTCAAAGATTTGCTTGAATGTTTTACTTAAAATCTGCTGAACTTTAAAGCGTGTTCCAAGCAATGTAGAAAATGTGTAGATTTTTCACTTGCCCTCTTAGACATAATAAACTTTCTAGAGAAACTCTTTTAATCTAATGCAGAAGTATAAAGATTTCTAGTATTTGTATGTGGATGAAATATATATATGAACATGTCTAGCTATATGTTCAGTAGCTTACATTTATCTTTTTTCCACTTTGAATACTAGTATTTTGTTTATTTAAAATAATTTTCCTTCATTTAATCCAACAAAATACATTTTCAGGAGAATTTGGTTCCACGTAGCAGCACAGGGGCAATGGCCTTTATTTAATGGGTATCTGTGCTCTCAAAAGAAACAGTTTTAAACGCTGTTCTCATTGTTGACCTGTGAACTGCTATTAAAAGTTGTATTTGAGTCAATGAAATGTCTGATCTGACTAATGAGTAAGAATAAGGGAGTACTACCTTAGTCCCAGTAGCTTTAAAGGAAATCAATGGGGATACTATGAAATACAGTATTGTCAAGAAAGAAAGGAAAATTAACTTTTACGGCAGCTTTACTTCCCACAGCAAGAAAATTTTATATTTACATTTCTGAAATTGAATGCAGAATCTGAAACAGCACTTTCCACCTTTTTAGGCATTGTTTCAAACTGCATTGTTGTAGGTCTGATTTTGACCCCATGACATAAGCAAGTAAATTGAGACTGAGACAATGATTAAACAGAAATAAGTCAGTTTCCAGTGGAATTATAAATTCTCAAAAACAGTTTACATAGAAGGGACAAACAAATATGCACAACTGTAGATAAGGTCAGATACAATTAAATTGATTTTATTTTCTCAGATGAGTATATTAAGAAGTTATTTCAATCTTCTTTAACTGTAACTTATCAGAAGCATATAATTAATTGTATTCTTATACTGCAACCAGATGTAAACATTAATTCCAAAGAGCTGGTGAGCTGGAATAACACATTTAGAGGTGCTTTGAAGGAAAAAAATATTTTGAAGAAAGGTTAAAGGATCATCCTTGTATTTTGGAATCTTGCTTGTGAAGACAAGAGGTTCACCAGAGGATTTACAAGTTAAAACCATTATGTTTCTAGAAACCCATATAAAAGAAATTTTTCTTATGTGATTTATTAAACATTTTTTTTGTTTTAATTCTTTGAGAACTTCACCTTGAGATGAGGATGATGAGTAGTAAAGGATTAGTGTGACTAAGGGCAGGTCTCTGTCAGGCAAGACAGTGCCTGGTTAGAAATTGAGGAGACTGACGGATATAGACAGCACACTAAATCACCAAAGCAACACAAAAATGTCCTGTAACATTACAGCTGGAATCACAGACCCTGCCTCTCAGGACTAATACCACTATCCTATTTTCTATCCCAGCCTGGCACCATATTCCACAATATGACATAGATGAAAAATGCACTTTGGTCTCCCCACTGCACAGTACTCCAGTGTTGTTTTACTGAATCACAGAATCACAGAATCTTAGGGGTTGGAAGGGACCTCGAAAGATCATCTAGTCCACCCCCCCTGCCAGAGCAGGGTCACCTAGAGTACATCACACAGGAACGCATCCAGGCGGGGTTTGAATGTCTCCAGTGAAGGAGACTCCACAACCTCTCTGGGCAGCCTGTTCCAGTGCTCTGTCACTCTCACAGTGAAAAAGTTTTTCCTGATATTTACATGGAACCTCCTATGCTCCAGTTTAAAACCATTGCCCCTTGTCCTATCATTAGTCATTACTGACAAAAGCTTGGCTCCATCATCCTGACCCTCACCCTTTACATATTTGTAAACATGGATGAGGTCACCCCTCAGCCTCCTTTTCTCCAAGCTAAAGAGACCCAGCTCCCTCAGCCTCTCCTCATAAGGGAGATGTTCCATTCCCTTAATCATCTTAGTGGCTCTGCGCTGGACTCTCTCAAGCAGTTCCATGTCCTTCTTGAACTGTGGGGCCCAGAACTGGACACAATACTCCAGATGTGGCCTCACCAAGGCAGAATAGAGGGGGAGGAGAACCTCTCTTGACCTACTAACCACCCCCCTTCTAATGCACCCCAGGATGCCATTTGCCTTCTTGGCCACAAGGGCACATTGCTGGCTCATGGTCATTTTCGTGTCCACCAGGACTCCCAGGTCCCTTTCTCCTACACTGCTCTCCAGCAGTGAGTGAACTCATTCCCCAAATCAGACATATCTGGGAGTGATTTATTTTTTTGATTTGTGGGCTCATAATCTTACAGATAGTGGTTACATTGCTGCTTTTTAGTATGTGAGGCTTTGAAGCTTCTCTGGGATCTTTGCAGATCAGACTTCTTTTGCTCTTTTCTATCACTTTTCAGGGCAGACATTCATCAGTAAAAGTTGTGATTTAAGTGTGTCTCAGGGCAGAGTTCTTTTAAGGAACATAGAGCTGCTGTTTAATGATTTTTAGTGAAGCATGAAAATGAGGTCTTTTTATATAGCAACAGTGATACAGATATCTTTATGGAGACAAAAGGATTTTGTCTAAATTATAGAGGTGTAGCCTTGAGCTTTGAGCATTTTTATTAGCTTTTCATACATCTTCTAAATAGGTAAATTTAGAAATTGAATTAACATATCTTTTTTAAAAAGAAAAATAATGTAATATGCAATCCAGTGCCTGCTGATATCTTTTAGAAAGCTTAACACTTTCATCAGACTTGAAATTCTGAGACAGTATCTAATTTTCCCAAACAAATTAACTTGAAAAAAACACACTAAACATTTATACAAGTTCCATTTAACCTCAGAAAAAGTGGAAGATCTTTCTTTTTTCCTTTTCCTTTCTCATCTCTTTTTACATCCTAAGGCCCCTTGGTCTTCCACTGAGAAAAATATTTTCCTTTTGTCAAACAAAGACTGAACTGAAGAGGTGTCATACAGACAAAACTTTAGCAAACACCAGTGTAGCTCTAGTGCTCATTGTAGAACATTTTTTTCCAGTTTTGTCCTTCTTCAATGCAACATCTATTTTTAATTCACAGTTAATTTTTAGTGTCTCGGACATGTTCTAGCTCCTGGTAGTCTTTGATATTTCCCAGGCTTTCAGTTTCAAGCTGTAGTGAGCTTAAAATTACTTTGGTGAACCAATAGAGAGTCTTAACATGAAGAGTCTAATTTTTACGCTTCTAGAATTTTTTTCAGTTTCTAGCTTTCATTTTTGAATTCACAGTAGCTTCAGAAAAAAAGCAGTTGTATTTCTGTATTTGTTGCAGTTTGTTCCATAAAGATGGAAATATCTGATACCAATTCACTTCTTGCAAGAGTCAGACTAGGTATTTTTTTACTACTTATATTTATGAGTGTAATAATCTGTATGTGCTTGTAGGTTGACCCCACTGCATTATGTAATGGTGAATTGAATGAAAGATGAAAGGCTGCTCTAAGTAGAAGGTTCTTACCATTGCGTGTACAGACATCCAACATGATGGCAGAGAGCAGTTAGCATTTGCAGCATAGACTAATGTAGTCAATGTAATGAGAGCTTTGAGAGATATTGGTTTCTTCCCACCATCTTACTTACCATGGAGACAAAACTTTCTGTAACCTGATAACTTTGTGTTGCTTTGTGAGAGGGACACTGCAGCTCGGAGACGAATTGCCTGCAGACTCATGGAAACCGCATAGTCCGTTCATAGATGCTTCTTATCTAGGTTTTTAGACTCAAATCCTTTTGACATATATATTCAGTCACACACCTCAGGTAGTCCAGCTTCCTTCAGCACTTCCCACCTTGCCTCATTCTTTTGTAACTTGTTCCTGCAAGATTTGCCAGGCCATATCTGCAAAATTAAAAAAGCAAAGAGCTCATATAAGGAATTTTAGTTCTACTCTTAAGACTGAAGAAACCATGCTAATGTGATTTTCTGTTTGAATTAATGAGAGATGATATTGTAGTACTACTAAAATCAGGAATTAAAAAGACCATTTGCATTAAGTCCCTGGAATATGTGGCTGTATGGTCTGCAGACTATATTTGATTTTGCCTTCAGCAGGAGCAGTAAAAGAAGGAAATGAACACTAAGAATTGCATTTCTTATCTCCCACATATCAGATTAGTTGAGACTCTTAATCTGTCTGTGATACTCACTTTTCTTCAGCTCTGGGACTTTTAGATGACATAGAAAGTTTTCAAAGGCTGATGCAAATGAAAATAAAATTACTTATATTCTAAGTGTGGATCCTATGTAATCAACAAATAGGGAGAAATATTTAATATTTAGCTGTAAAAGTGGACTTTAATGTGTACCAAGAATAACTGAGTGTGGACAAAATATGAGGATATTCTTAGCTAAATTGGAGTCTTGTTTTCTGAAAAGAGTGAGGACACCAAAAACCCCCCACAACCTACAAAATGAGAAAAAAATCCTTGAGACTATATATATCAAAGAAATCTTATGGGTGCTTTTCAGATTTTCATAATAAATGAAAACTATAAAACCAATTTTTTTGCTTATCTTTCAAAATCATATGAGTGAAAGAAATAAAATTCTTGTAATGAAAAATATTTTAGTGAAAATTTTGTTTGTTGGACATCAGTCATTGAATAAAAACACAGTGAAATATTTAAAACTAGTTTTAGTTCTAATACTCATAATAACAGGAAAAAAATTAAAAGCGTGAAGAATAGAAGAGTGCAAATAACCTCTTTTTTTATTTCCTTGTAAAGTCATCTCTTCTATAAACCATTAAATGTCACCACACATTTCTCATAAAAATGGTAGAGGAAAGTTTGATACTGCAGGTGCCATTTTATTATTAATAATTATGAATAAGTTTTGGATGTCAATTGTGCTTCTCATTGAAATTCAAGAAGAGACAGCTATGTGGAAAGGTCCTATGAAACCACAGAGGAAACTTAGGCTAATGCAGTTGTACAACACCATTCATTTTACATAGCTAACTTCTCAGTTTATTGAAAACTTATTTTGTTTGCAATTACAATGAAATGGACCAGGCCCTCAATCTATACTTGGCTGAATCAATAAATTGAGGCACAAACATGAAGCATCTTTCAGCTTTTAAATAATTTGCTTAGACTTTTTTTCTGCACATTTCTATCATCTCATTTAGGCGACTAAAAATATTACTTGTTCTATTATGTGTTGGTATGATAAAGCTATTCTGCCATTTATCTAATTAAAATCTGCAGCCTATATTTCAATATTATTTGGTCTTCCCCTAAGCTGCTCACTGTTACCTTCCACTCCTTACACTGAATAGTACCACTTAGTATCTTACTGTTTCTAGTTTAACTTAGTTTGATCTAAATAGGAGAAAGGGTTCTTTAAATAAGTGTCCAATGTGATACAGAAGAGGCAGTATTTAAATTTTGATACATGAACTATCTAATTAATTTAATTGATCAGCGAGCAGAATAAGACTGTTATTTATGACACAGCAATACTCATTAGGCTTGAAGGACTCTGCTGTGCACAACATTATTCTGAATATTTTGAGAGTGTGATTCAGTTCAGAATTATGTTCAATGAGAGTTCAGAAGGAGTATGTTATCAAAAAGGTTATTAGCAGTCATAAATGGATTTAGGAGGATTTCCATCCCTTTAACCCTTTATGTATCAGCAGTGTTCTACAAGTGTTACTAAAAGCATGAGCACTTTCCTTTTTTTTCCAGCCTAGCTGTTTTAGGAGTACGTGGTCTATGGAAAGTAATTAACAACTACCTAAAATGCTCCCCTGACTCACTAGCTGCATATTTTTAATCTTAGTCTTTACCTTAGTCAATAATATAATCGGTTCAAGTCAGTGCATCTGGAATTTAGTCTCTATACAAATTAGTGTCCTCCTTCTAAGTTGTACCAAGATTTGTTGTACAGAGAAATAAACTGTTTATTCAGATAAGATTTGAAATCTCTTGACAATAGCAATGTAGTTAAGACTGTTCTAAAGAGACCAGCTATCTTGAAAAGGCCAATCTTAAAGAGTCTTGAGTCTCTTTGGCTTGAAAAGTAAATTTTACTGTGTGTAGCTGAAGAACCTGAATGGTCCTACAAATAATATCCAGAGAAGGTGTGGTCATAAGGGAAAGAAAGGTACAGAAGACCATGTAACAATACAGAAGGCACATCGTGGTAAATGATACTAAAATACCTTAAAGCATACCATCTAGTTCATATTTTCTGAGTATGTCAGTCTAATGGCTAAATCTCACAGTGGCGCATGTAAGGTGTCACAGCTATAAAGACTTCTTAGACTTCATCTTAAAATATCCCGTTCCAATACAGACAGGATTAGACTGAATTTCGGCTGTGGGAGGGGTGGGAAGGGAACATTCTTACACAAATTCCTTGGAGTTCTCTTATTTTTTGTTGTTTTGTCACTCGGTGGTTATACTTTGCCCTTGATTTTCCTTTTTTGATGTTGCAATGCTTCCTTAGTTCACATAAAAAATTTATATTCTTCTGATAATTAGCTCTGTGCTTATTGGCTGCAGGGAATAAATCCATCTAGAAAACACAGACAGAACTTCTGCACTGTCTGCAACATCTAGAGAAAAACTGAAGTAGAAACAGGAAATCAAGATTGTCATAACTGCTGAAACTATAAACCAGAAGTGAATTCTATAACAGTTCCTGCACTGGGAAGAAATGGAAGGATATTTGAGGGATTTTCAATAAAAGCCAAAAGATTTATGAAAGAGAAAAGATGTTGCTGAATTTCCTGTTACATTACAGAATCACACAGAATCACAGAATTCTAGGGTTGGAAGGGACCTCGAAGGATCATCTAGTCCAACCCCCCTGCCAGAGCAGGTTCACCTAGAGTACATCACACAGGAACGCATCCAGGCGGGTTTTGAATGTCTCCAGTGAAGGAGACTCCACAACCTCTCTGGGCAGCCTGTTCCAGTGTTTAGTTTTATTTGTATTTGTTTGACAGGTTGAAAGTTTTTACGAACTCTTTTACATATTTGGTGTGTGACTGATTCTTGTTCTCGTGCATATTTTCAGACCTATCATTTTGCCCTTGTGTAGGCAAATTATTTCTATGATACGACAGGAAAGTCATAGAAAGATATCTCTGCACTTTCTTCAGCATCTAGATTTATTTTCTAGGAAATATGTTAGGGTCACAGGACCCACTGTTAAATTATAGTTTGTCCCAATGTGAGTGGGTTTCCTGTTACTTAAAGTCATAGATGCCTTCAGGGCAGCCTCTTCGGCAGTCACCCTAGCCTCTGTTGATGGTGGGGTTTTACTCACAATGTCAAAGGGAGTCTTGAGTATGATTTATCTCATTCTAAAGTAAGCATCTATAAGAGGAAACATAGCTATTGCTTTTTGTATAGCTTCCTGTAGGCTTGTAACCATATATAGTAACATTAATAATAGTAACATTAATAATAATAACAATATTGGATACATTCAGGAATGTCACTGGCTAAAGATTTGAATTTTGGATATTTCAGTAAATATTTTTGGATATTTATGTAGATATTTCGTATCTATGCTGGCAATGCAAACACCAGTATGTCATGAATCTCTGCAAACTTTTACCTATCTACATCCCTACCATAATATATATATTTATGTATTTATAACTTTATATGTCCTTGAACATATAAAGCGGTGATTGCTGGAGAGAAAAGTAGGGAAAGAGAGAGAATCTCACTGAAGTGTTTTAATGTAATAAAATTTGTCAGTCATGAGAGCCTTCAAGTTGTAGAGAATATATTTCATAGATACAGATTAAAAATTTAAATCAGATATCTACTTTCTTGGCATTTTCTATGAAAAAATGTAGTTGTATCCATCTGATATTATAGAGGCAGGACATGAGCATTCCTCTTAAAGATGTCTCTTTGCTCAGGATCAATTCGGTGAAGCTTAAAAATACTTAATCAAGCTTTGACTATATAAAGAGCTTACTATTTTTTTCAGCCTTAGCGTTTTAATTCCCCTGAGCCTGTCCAGTTCATCTAATATCCCAGAGGATCTGTTCTATATTTCTACAAGCCCAAAAGCTACAATCCAATTGAAAAGAATATTCTAACAGAATAAAAATAGGCTGTAAAAGTAAATGTCACAAATAAAGAAATACAGTTATATCCCAGTGAACCTTTCACTACATTGAAGTAGGGAGGACACCTGACTGACAGTAATCACTTTCACATAGCTGAAAAAACATAAGATACTCCCTGATGATTAGTAGGGAACATTCACGTCAATCCCTGTCCTGCAGACTTGCAATTTTGCAGAAGTGACCGATGAAATATTTATTAAAACCTTGAAAGCTTTAATGTCATTGTACAAGAATTAAGACTTACTATTGCTAGTCTTAAGAATTATTGCTAGTCTTACAATTTTATCATGTTGTCCGAAAAGAATCTTACCTTTTTTTAAAAGAAAAAAAGTATGCTTAGTTTACCGCAAAAACATGTACTTGCTTTACATTTTTTATCCAAATTTTTCATTTTTGTCTCAGCAGAATCCCTGTAAAGATGCTTTCCCACTCCTTACATTGTTTTATATACAGAATCAAGGTCGTTTTAGAGGTGAATTGCTAAATTAAAATATTGACTAAATCAAACAAAATCTCTGGAAGATTCTAGATGTTTTGTTTCAGGCTTTGGTGTGGTTCTTTAAGGACAAGAAGTGGTAAGATTTATCAACAGTATTTTGAAGTTCCTTGATTTACACTTAAAATGTGTAGATGAATTAGAGTTAAAGATGCTTAATATAAAGCTGAAAATTGGTATGTGATTTCGCCTCACATCTTCAAATATGGTATTCAGACTAATCTCTGTATGAGGAAAAACATGACAGATTTGAGTTTCTCATTTTTACAAATGTATTTTTATGATCTTTATTCATAAACTGTTGTTACATCTCTCACTGTGTATGTTCTCCATATGTTTAGGCAATCAATATACTAAAGGTTTAACTTTTCACTTACAATCCAAGGAATCTAGCATTGCACAATGTTTAGCTCACTGTCTTTATGTTTTGCGCTATGGAAGGCTGTAAGAGTTGTCCAGAGTCTTCCTAGAGTTTTTGTAACTGTGATTATTTCTCCTTCAAGCTTTGGTTTTCCAGAGAATTGCACTTGCCTTAATTCTAAGATGAGAACAATCTGAGAAAACCTGCAAAATGTGATTAAAACAAAGGTGTGATGAGACAAAATGGAACTAAGTTGCTTAAAATGTTAATGGTTTGATAAAGTGGTTTTGATGATTACTGTTGCTCAGTTGTAGCAGTAGAACTGAAGGAAAAAGATTAAATCCAAGCAATCACAATTGTATCCCCTAAGCTACCTAAAACCCAAACTCAAACAAAGGTGGATTATGCTAGGAAATGAAGATGGAATTTTTGCATTTGAGGAGAAAGGAGGGCTAGGAAATGAAGACAGGATGAAGTAGTATCTAGTGAATCCTCTTTTACAAAGAGAAGTTGTTTTATTTCTCTGGTAAGGATAAAATACAGAACAAAGATGAATTTTAAGATGAAGCACATAAAAGTATATTTGATTCAAAGAGTATAATGGCAATGTAGAAACATACAAACACCAAACAGAATAGTTTACTTGGTTATAAATGAAAGCTGGCTATAGTGAAATCTAGTATATTTAATAGTTGTGACAGGAAAAATCAAAGTTTTAAGAAGGTGTTACAGAATAATTCAAAGAAAATCAATAAATTATCCTTACCTTCCTAGTATAGATTTTTTTTTTCAAAAATAAGTGGTTCTAAAGTATAACTTCATTTTCGCTAAGGATCAACCTAATTGTCATTTCTTGAAATGCCTGTCTGCTTGAAACAAAATCCTGTCTCCAGGTGAACTACCAGTTGCTTTTTATCAAAGTGTTTTTGAAACTGGCTTTTCACAACTTGGTACTTACAGCAATTAAGAACAAAAAGTCTTACCATTTAGCTCCTAAAATATTGCAAATGCTGGTACTTGTGACATGGTGAACTGCTTTCTGGTGTTCTGAAGGTATTCACTATTGAATTCCAGAATTCCAAAACTGGTTCATTTTAAAAATAGGAATTTCATCAGTGGTGTAAGTTTATTTATCAAATTTGTTCATCAGGATGCATGCTCCTTGATTAAATTCACATTTCTTTATTTCAGTGATGTTAATTTTGGAAATGGAAATGAAAATTGGTTAAAAGGTATTTCAGAGTGTGAAAATCATCTTAATGCTTTGCACAAAGGAGGAAATGAAAGGCATGGATGGATGAGCTTTGTCATTAGCTCTTATTATGAAAACCCACTGAAACAAATACATGCAGACTGCCTAATAAAAGGCTTGAAGGCTGAAATATCAGTGCTTCATCTTGCTGTTTTCCTTCTTTCTGTAATGCACTGTGAAAATGCAATTATGTGATTTTGTAAGTTATCCTTAAAAGTAAAGCAATTTTTTCATGCATACTGATGTGTGCAATATTTATTTTACCCACATAAAATAATTTCTTAAAGATACTATTTGTTTAGCTTGATATTTCTTTTTCAAGTGTTTTTATAGACAGCAGAGACATACTAAATAGCATTTCTGGTTCCTGTCAAAATATAACTCTGAAAAATTGGAGAGAACATTTTTTTTAATGTATTCTTTTCAGTGCTGAGAATCATGAATCTTCATTGAAGTCACTGGAACTTGAGTAAGCATATCCTTAAAGTAAAACTCACCTTGTTGCATACTCATCACTAACATTTTCCTGTCTTTTGGGACCATTGCTTTTTAGATTGTTGCAATTCTGTTACTAGCTTTTTTTCTTGTAATTTTTTTATTCTTTTTTTTACTACCTCCATTTGCTAAATATTTCAGAATGCTGTAGCATGCATCCCTCAACATTCCTGAGTTTAGTGATGGAAATTTCAAGTATAAAATCTTTCCCTAAATTGAAATTGTTTCTATTTTTCTCTCTCAGAGATAGTCTAGATGGACTTAATGATATAAAAGTAAAATAACTACTGCTGCATCCAGATTTTCTTACATGTTTTACAACATGTACAAATGTTTTATTTGGTTTGTTTGCATACACTTATGAACCTTACACTTAACATATAGATTATGTGCCTTTCTCTAAAATAAAGAAGACAGTCAAAGCTGAGATGGGTCATTGTAACTAGTGCTGTTATAAAGTGCCACAGAACTGTTTGCATTGAATAGTTATCAGCCTGGTGACTGACAGTGTGCCAGAGGACACGCATGTTCCTTCATAATTCACATCTTCATGACCTTATTGTTTGTTCTCATTTTTCTTCATGTCACCATGAAGAAAAGAGAGAAGAGAGAAAAGACAAAAAGAAGAAAAAAAAGGAAAGAAGAAAGGGGAAAGGAAAGAAAAAGTGAACTTAAAATTCAAATCTTGAGTGAACAAATCTTGACTCCCGTTCATTTTTTGATTCATTTAAATAATTTTAATAATTTGAATGCCTATGTGGATTTCTCTGATGAGTTTTTTATTGCTTGAACGAAATATAAGGTCAAACTCAGTAGGGTTAAGTTACTGTTTTAAAATAATCTAAGCAATATTCTTTTAGGAAGTTAAGTCTTAAGAGAAAACCTGTGAAAAATGAAAAAAGAGATAGAATCTGTCATGTGCTTTGAAAATAACTCTAGGTGAAGAAGACACAATAATCACATCTTTTTCTTTCAAGATAAGAGATTCTGCTATACAGTATCAGTCTTCAGTTTTATTGCATTTTAATATTGCCTCTTTTTTTTTTTTCAAGCTACATATGAAAAACTTAATTCTAGGAACCGAGAACTTTAAAAATAAGCAAGTATTTTGTGTATCGCAGTGTTGAGGTAGCAACAGCCAAAATCTATAAGGAAGGTGCTCAGAACCAAACTTAAATAAGTAGATAGATGATAGAAATGTCAGCAAATATATTCACAATTCTTTGATTTGGGTAAATACAGCTTCAGAGAAAAGGTCTTTAAAATACGGGCAAGCCAGGAAAAGCTGTGATTTCTCTTTCTTCCACCTCCTGTTTCTTTGATGTACATGTAAAAGTGCAGGACTCCACTCCTTGTTGAGTAAAAGGAGGAAGCAGGGAAGGAACATACCTTAGCATGGGATACTTCATCTTTAAACTACTTGATCAGCCATCAAAAAGCTTTAATTATAATACTACATCAAGGAAAGTAAAACTTCATTAAAACAAGGTTTATTAGTTGACTTCATTTGCACACCATGAAAAGTGCTTGATTCCAAACCAAAAAGAAATAACCTGAAAAGTAAACTGCCCTCCTCGAAATAGTCTTGTAAAACAGAAGGATTACTATTTGTCAAAAGATAGAGAAATGAGCAGTGACAGTTAAAGTCACATCATGCTCATTCTATACTGTGCTTCTGTGCTTTGCGTAACACACATCCTGTTTTAAAAATTCTGGATGGTAATAGCTTGCCAGGAAGATGCTGCTTTCAATGGAAACTGAAAGCAGAGGAGAAGAGCTTTTTCCTAACTGTTTAAAAAAGTACATAAAAAGAGTTTGATTTCTCTCTAAAGTCTGACAGGTGCTGCAAGAGAAACCTTTTGATACAGTGAATCTTGAAAGTCTTTTTATGGTATTGAAAACAAATAGTTAATGTTTTTTGATGAGTCATTTGAAAATATTCTGTCTCTCATTGAAAAAGCCCTCAAGTATATTTGATTTGAAGAGTCCAGAAATATTTTGTAAATGTTTTTATTGCCTTCATCCGTTTGGTAAACTCAGCTCCATTTCCTGTGGCTCTGATGAAATAAATATCAGATGCAAATGAACCAGAGAAATATTTTGTACCCAGTTCAGGACATGAATAGAAGGAGAAGTGTAGCAAGCAAAAAATCTGGGTTTCATTGCTGTTTCACTTTAGACATAACAAGGTAGATAGTGTCATAGCTGAACCTTGATAATTGCATCTGGAATATTTAGTGTATTCTTCTGGCAGAGAATGCATTCATAAGAACTTTCTTTGCAACATCTTGTAACAGAAAATTACATACCCTTCTTGCATGGTTTGGATTCAGTTCCTAATATCATTCTGACTGTGTTAGAAATGTAGCCTTGAGAGTAATGGCGGTCTCTGATGCATAGGAAAAACATTAAACTCACACACAAAATAAAAGGGATTCTAAGACAGAAAGAAATCATTCCCTCTCCTTTACTCTTAGTACCCCTAGGTGAATTAATGAGGATGTTGAGCCCAGTGAGATATACTTGCCCACTAAAGTTCTTAGAAGAGAGGTTATAAACAGTTTTGATCATTCTTCAGATGAAGACAAGCATGAAGAAGATTCTGAATTGCAATGTAATGGAATCATTAAGAAATAATTCCCCTGAGACTATCAGAAAGTAGATTAAAAATCCTCTGAATAGGAATAGGAATTTTCCAATATCTCTAGGCATATAGACCTACAAATCTGAACAGCTTATGGTCTTCTTAGAAGTAATTCTGCCATTTTCTGAAAGTGTTTATCACTCAGCATGATGGAACAATAAAAGACCCAGACCCACTGCTACAAGTTAATGGAAAACCATGCCTTTTACAGTTAAGCTTTCCGTAATGATGGTTCATCACCTCAGCTTGACCTTTGACTATGTTCAACCCATAGAGGGCAGTGACATGCAATTAATAACTTTTCAGAGCCTTAAATGAAAACATCCTCTTTCACATCTATTTTTAGTGGTCTTGGTGTGTGTTTTTCGGAAGAAATTAAATTTTGTTAGTTGATCTGTCAATAACATTGAACTTTCAGAATTTTTCAAGTTGAGTTTAGGGGACTATAAAGTAGAAAATTAAAAAATAAGTTGTAAAAATTATGTTCTGAGAAACTTTCCAGCAGTGTTGCCCAGCAGAAGTCTGCACTAATAAATAGTGGACAATGTGCTATGAAGAAATAAATCCAAAGTATAAATATACATGATAAAGTAACAGGTTTTTTTCTACTGTAGCCCTTGGTGCAATTGTCCTGTAAAGTTTATGGGCATGACCAACAAATAATCCTCTTTAATTTAACAAGAATAGGTGATTATTAAGGCTATTGAGACTGCTGGGTCCTTCTCTTCCCGCTGTTCTGGGGTGGAACAAATAAGCTTACTGCAATCTGGACCTATGATGAAGACACTGTTGATAAATCACTCTCTTTTCTGCTATAGGTACAGATGTGTTACCAGGTTAGCTTGTTTGATATCAAACAACTTTTGTCTGTCAGATGGTATAACTGGGCAGCATGGCTGTTTCATTTTTGATCCATGAAAATATTTGGACTACGCTGGCTGCTATGATTGTGTTTGCATAGTGAAACTTCTGCCTGCTCTTATGACGGCGTTCTGCAGCTGTTCTTCTAGGAAATTCTAGTGGTTCCCTATGTATTTTCATAAGGAAAACGTCTGAAATCCTAAGAAAAAGAATTATTATAATACTAGAGATTTTACTGATAATTCAGTGTTGTACTGTTATCTCCTGAAATCCTCATTATTTAAGTGTTAATTAAGTGGTAGGTATTGTAATTGAAAAATTCGTAGATATATACACATACAAAAATGGGCTTTTGAAAGGACACATTGATACACTAAGTTTTCAAAGAAGCTATGAAATCCTATTGATCATGTCTATTAACTATTGGCAATAGTTAATATCCATGATTAATATCATGGCTATTAACTATTGGCAAGATTTTTCTCTAGATTTCCCTGGCAAATGAAGGAGAAATATTTACAGAGTCCTTTTCCCAGAAGGGGGATGAGGCTCTGCAGGAAATATGGATTTGTACATTTGAATCAGTAATAAATGGGCAGTGGACTCCTGTATCAAGAGTTAGACCAGCACAGGAAGGAACTTATTGACAAACAAAAGATAAAGCAGGGGCTGGGTTATAAAAGACACTTTTAAATTGTTTATTTTTTCATTATAGATAGAATTCAGCTAGAGAAAGTGAAATACGTTCCCAAAGAGCAAAATAGGCTAAAGAATGGGCTGTGTAGACCATAAAGCAAGAGTTGGATGTTTAGCAGTCCTCAAGTTTAGCAGTCTTCAACCTATGACATTATGAGAATTTCTGAATTTTAACTTACAATGTTCTTTGAGATACTATGCAGATTTTACAAAATAGTATTAATATAGACTGCATAAGAATTTAGAATTAATTTAGCAGTGATAAAACTTCAGGGTTGAGTGGCATGCAGTTTGTGGGGCTGTTCACAAGTCATAAAAGGAAACATAAGGAAGAAAATTAAGTTATTTTAGTCACGCTTCCCCTCAGCTGAGGGAGACATTCATAGAAAGATGTTGAAGAGATAGTATGAGATTTTAGTCTGAACAGAAAAAAATCTGATGGTTGTCATGTGTTAGCAGTGATGTGTCATTGTTGGCATTTTGCTGTCAACTGAGATATCTTGCTAAATAAAAATACACTTTCACCAAGTTTGTAGGGCAAAAATATTTTGCTTGTGCATTCTGTGTCAGTGAGATTGGAGACCCCCTTTTTTCTCCTCTTTCAAAGACTTGTATATATGTAATAGACAAAAATTATAATTGTCTCATAGTTCAGAACTGCAATTTAGTCTTTTGTTTGGAAAGATAAGGGGTTTTCCTTTCACACACACTGGTTTCTGGATATTATTTTTTCATGTTACTTTGGAATACCCTCTTTGGCTGAGGTTGGTAGGCTGGTGGTTTAAGTGATGCAAGACTACCACTCTGCTTAGCAGGAGTAGAAATGCAAGCAATAAGAGGACACAAATGGGAAACTGGATGATGGCATGGCTTTAGGAATGTAAGGTAGAGTGTGAGGTGAAGAAATTTGAGCTGCAAGGAAGGCCAAGACAAATGTAATGAGACATGAGGAAGAGAATAATGTGGCTTTGATACAAAAGTGTTGGTGTGAGGAAAAGAGAGACTGGGATTACATGCAAGTAAGTGTAGCAAAAAGGGATGTGTAGAGCCTAGGGCTGCTTTTTTTTTTTTTTTTNAGACTCCTGTAGGGTAACTGGAAAATGGGATTTCTGCCCTGACCAATAGACAGCATAATCAACCCACACACACACAGGCAGCACTGATACTATCTGCCAAAGTCACAGATCTTAACCATCTTTTATCAGTCTGTTGGAGCATAGAATTAGACTGGGCCTTTTGCCATTAGCCAAGGTTGAAGAGCAATCTAGACACTCTGTATGTGTCAGTAGAAGAATAGCCTTTTAAAAACAAAAAGAAAGGTGGCATTGTGATATTCTGCCTCCTCTATGCTGAGACATATTTCTTCTGATTGTCATAGATCTCTTTTACATAGCTGTCTTTTACATTAATACATGTATACGGGGTTGAAAAAGATCAAAATATTTCTGAATGCAATGGGCAGGTCAAAGTACAGACAGATTTTTTTTTTTCTCCTCTCAGGCCATATTTGTGTTTGTTTTAGAAGCAAACACATTCCAAAGATATGAAAGAAATGCCAAAGCACCAGACAGATTAAATGGCTGGAGAATACAGAAAACAAAACAATAATTCATGAAATGGGATCCGCAAAGCTTACAAATGATGATCCTCTGATTCCAAGTATGTATTCAGAAGAAGCATATAGTTTGCACCCCTTAGACAAGCCAGCTCCACTGTCTGGGCCTGGGGAGAGGAGGAGAGCCAAGTTTCCTGCATGTGTCTCCCTTTCCCTCCTCTCCCTTGGCTGTTTCATTCAGACAACGTGCAGAGCCTTTGTTTTTGAAGGGACTTTTTGCTCCGGATTAGTACAGCCTTCATGCAGTTATGCAGGCGATGAGGTTGCTGTTCATTTTGTTATGTAGAGCTGTAGCTGAGCAAGTGAAAAATCAGCCTTTCATGCTTTATGAAGTGCTGCTGTTGTATAAGAACAGCTACTGTTGAGCCCAGACAGGAAAAGAAATATGTTTTATTTGTGTATTCATGTTCAAGAATTTGTGAAGTGCAAGGAGACTGCCATTTCTGATGTAAAGTTTCTATCTGGAAAAAAATTCTTCCTAGCTAAAAGTATTTCATTGTCTCACTGTGGAAAAAAAAATGCCTCAGTTCCTGTAGCTGTATAACGATTTGATACTTTATGGTTATGACACTACATACAAATTTATTTCTGCAACATTTTTATGTGAATATTTCTAAAGAAATATGTGAAGAATATTACTTGTTACTCACAGCATCCTTTACTCAGAAATCTACTTGATAGATGTAACATAAGTCTGAACAGAATGTCTCATGATAAAATATAGTGTGAAATCAATCAAAATCAGGCTAACAGCAGGTGTGAAGCTCATTTTCTGGTAAACTGTGCTACATTTAACATTTCCAGATTTTATATAAATATTTATCTTTGTATATTTTAAGAAGCTCTACTGACTTCCATACATCCAAACTTACATATGTAATTTTTTGATAGATTCAGGGGCTTAATATTGGAATAGATACAGGTTTTGAATTTTTCTATCCCACCTAAATGCATGAAAGTAAAACAATTCCTTATAATTTAGTCTTATTACTATCCACTTCATTTGAAGTCTCCTAAATTCACCACTAATACACAGCACTGAGCTGCTTTTGTAAAATTAATTGGTAATTTCTTCTAAATAATGTTTGGGAGATTTTTCCAATCTAAAGAGATCTTAGGGGCAGACAGAAGAGGTTCCAGATACAAGAAATGGATTAAATGTTAAGAAGTGCTTATCTTCTAAGTTTTTGTTTTGTAGTGCATGTTGGAGACCTTAAGGCCAAGTGTAACTCTGCATAACCATTCATTTTATTCATGTCAAGGATAGATGGAAGATGCTTACAGACTAAACAAGTTACCCCAGTGATATGTAATAGCCTTTTGGAGGTTATTCAAAAATATCAGTATCAATGGAATAGATGTTGAGTTACTGAAATAATTAAGTTAAATTGTTGCCTATGTTTTGGATGAACAGGATTAATATGAGCAAAATCAAGAGAGATTTACCACTGTTTACCAGCTTCAATTACAGTATCTATTCTTTTTAAGCTCAGTGTGTTTCCAGGTTGAAATGTAAGTGGAAGTTTTAGGAAGGGTCTCACACTTGTTCTGATTCCCTTAATTTCATTGATTATAGGCATGAAAGAGGCTTTTTCACTGGGAGGGTGGTCAGTCACTGGAACAGCTTCCCCAGGGAAGTAATCAAGGCACCAAGCCTGACAGAGTTCAAGGAGCAACTGGATGATGCTCTTACTCACATGGTGTAGTTTTAGGTAGTTCTGCGAGGAGCAGGGAGTTGGATTCGCTGATCCTTATGGGTCCCTTCCATCTTGAGATACTGTGTGATTCTATGATTCTGTTAAATGAATTGATCTCTGATGTCGTGCACATGCAGACAGGAGTCTCATTGGAAGAAATACTTTGAGAAAATCATACTCACATGTCATGGACTGTGGAATTACTGGTGCAAAGCACCAGCGAGGTCTTGTTATATTATTTTTTTTAATGGACTGTGTTATTGGATTTAAACCAATGAGACATAACTGAAGAAGCAATGCCTGAACTTGACTCTGTAGGTGTTTGTGTGCTCAGTCATTGTGACTTATAAAGGGCTGCTATGACCACTGGTCCAACACCATTAGTAGTGAGCAGCAAGAGAGTTGTTTATCTGAATAGCTATGACTTTACATATAGTTATGGAGACTCTTCCCTTTGTTTTCTTTCCTATTTAGCAATTTAAAGTAGGTTTCAACTAACTCATTTACAGTTAATGATGATTTTCCAATACATCATCATCAAGCCACACTTCAGTATCTCTATGTTTTGGTAGGTCTGAGGACCTCCTTCTAAAATATAACAAGTCTGTGTGTTGCCTGATTTAGAACCAACTATATAAGATTTTTGTGTCTGCATTACAGTATGTAAAGTACCAAGATTCATTTTCTCATCATAAATATGTATAAGACAATCTTGTTAACATAAAACTGATCTAAAAGGTTAACCAGGTATAAAAAAAGTCATGAATTTGCTTCCCCAACTATTTTTACTGTTGCCTCTATTTTTCTTAGATTTTGCTTGTTTGTACTACTTTCTTAGAATCTTTGTTATGCATTACATTTAGCTGCTTAATGCATTGCACAGTGTTTTTATTAACCATAACTGAAGTACTAATGGGTTTTGGTAAGAAAAGACTAAAAAAAATTCTTATTTACAATTTGGATGATTAGTCATGGAGTCATAAATAAAAATACATTTGGACATATACAAAACTTTTGTAAATATTTACTTTCTCTGCTATCATATATACATATCATTCACTCACAGCAATTGAAATCAGTCCATCTGCATTTTAATACTACTATTAAAAAATGAAGCATGCTGTTTGCTGCTGGCTTGTCAGTTAGGTGATATGATTGGACATTTAAAGAAAAGATTTAAAATATATTAGTATATTTGAAAGCCAGGATACTCTTACTTACCTTCAAATAAACTACACTAAATATGTGATTATCTTATATTTGTTAGTTTTTCCTCCTTTGTATTACCATTATCACTTTAAAGTTTCTACATATCTGATACCCTAATTTTAAAATGATAGACTGACTTTTCTTCTGGTAATATATTCTAAAACAAAGAACGAATCTCAGTATCATATAAAGTTAAACACTACTCTACCAAAATGGACTGTTTTAAAGTTCAATCATACACAATAATTTCTGTAATGTTCTGAGTCCCTGCCTGCTATTGATGTCTATGTGATTTGTATGGTAATAATCTCATTTTGCTACTTTTCCTATCATCCTAGTAAAGCATATGTTTACCATTTCTTGAGAAAACTGAAGGGCTGTCTTCCAGTCTTCTCTCTGTTTTTTTTCTGGGTTTGTTTGGGGTTATTATTATAATTATTTTTCCAAAACTGGTATTTGATAATCCATACTTACATGTATTTTACTATATGTATTTTATTCAAACTTCAGACTGATGGTGGGATTGTGAAAATATGGAGTGAATCAGGAAATCATGGGGATGACTGGAACAAAGTAGATTTACACTTGGGGAAACTGAGAAATTTTGAAGTTATCTTTGAAGGCATTCGTATCAGAGACCTAGGAGGAGGAGCAGCAATAGATGACATAGAGTTCAACAACTGCACCACAAGTAAGTTCAAGAGGGAAGTTTCTGGAGGGGTGGTAAAGGAGACATAGGATGTTGTTGCTTGTTTTTAAATACATCACAATTTTACTGTTTTCATCATAATATTACTGTTCATAAAATTAGTTATGAATACATTGTTTCCACTCATAATTTCAATACCATGTTCTACTCATACAGAAAGTTTTACTAAATTATTACAGATAAATCCAAGAAATGCTTGAGGTTTTGTTTCCTTAATTTGTTTTTCAGTAAGAACCTGAACACAGGTTTTGTATTCAGAAATTGCAAATTGAAGAATGGAAACTGGATACAACTTGGGACCTATTTATAGCTTAAATAAAACTCTAAGGGAGATGTACTCTTGAAAGTTCTTCCAGGCACAAGAATGCTAGTGATTCCCTTGTGCTTTTTCTGTGTTTCATTGTTCCCATTGTTATGCATGTGATTATTCTTCAAAGGACAAGGGTAGATGGATATGGATGCTCTGGTAGGAGATGGGAGGTCAGCATTCCCCTATCATCTTGAATAACAAAACGGATGCTGATAACTCTTGTAATTTGTTGCCAAGTTTTACTCTTATGTATTAATTCATACAGTGAGGTCTAGTTAAACCACATTTCTGGGATTCTGCCCCATTTTGGGTCTACAACATTTTAGAGACTTCATTCACAGTCAGATTCATGAAGATATTCAGCAAATAAAAATATCAGGATTTATTTTTTCAAGGAAGAAGAAAACTCTTTGTTAAGTTCATAAAGATGGTATCAGGATATATTAATATAATGTAAAAATACTTCTGCTTCCTCTTAAGTCCACATATCTTATAATAACCTGAAAATAGACATTATATAAACATAACTGGAAGTATTTGACATAGTTGTCATTGCAAAAAAGGAGACTGTTTCAATAGGGATTTGGAAAGCTGTCATATGAAGGATCTTAAATCTCTTCAAATGTTCAGATTGCTGAAATTTACATTGGTTTCAGCCTATGACCCTAAAAATTTGAATGTTAATAGTGCTTTATAACCAGTCTTGCATTAAAATTCCTTTGCATTGAAAGAGTTCAGAGAGTAACTTGGTATTATTATTATATAGCAATTCTTTGTTTTACAGCACTGCTTCAGCAAGAAGCTCTGTTGGGAAAGCAGTTTTACCATTTGCTCCAACTAATTTCACATGCTTGCAGCTTCAGCATAGTAATATTCCTGTGTATTTTGCAGAAAATTATTGTTTATGAAGATGAATGATTCAGAGGAAGTTTTCTCATAGGAGTTTGAAATTCCACAGTTGAAGCTCAATGCACAAGTACAAATTTTATAAGGATTTAATTAGAAAAGTTTGAAACCTAAGTTGCTAATCCTTTATAGAGCTGTCACTTGCATGGTGGATGATTTTGCACTTCAATGAGGTACAGTCTTCATACAATCAGGAATCATTCACTTACAGCATCTCTGGTAATGTATGCTAGGCACAGCAGAGATTTTATTAAAGTTTAGGTGTATGTATCTTATGGGAATGTGTTTATGCTTATGTCTTTGCCTTTCAGCACAGTCAGAGGCCTGTCATATATCTGCTTTTCAACTATATGTATGTGCATGTGTGCAAATGCATGTCTGTATAAAAACAAACCTAACAAAGAACCAACCTGCTCACCCCCATTATTCTCCTGTCTCTACAATATTTAGGCTCAAACCAAAGTAAAGAAGGAATCATTGCATTATCTTTAGTGCCTTTCACATCAGCTCCATGTATTATTTTGTTTTCTACTCCACAAGTAGAGATCTGCTTTCTTCATTTTCTCAAGACTTTTGCTATACTGACCTTCCGGTTGGCTTGATGACATGAAGGAGCCTGATCTGACCTTTTTCATTCTTCTTGTTATTGATTCTTTACCTTTGTAGAACAAACAAACAAAATACATTTTGCCAGATTCTTAAAAATAACATTTCCCCTCTGACCCAAGCCTGGGGCACTCAGGATAAAGAAAGCATGTCATGTCTAAATTGTTTTTTTGCAGCACAGGGTTCACTGTTTTTATTGTGTCTGTTGTAACACAGCTAAAAGACAGAAAACACAGTCTTACTGTGGCCAAATTCAAGAAGAGGAGTAGCATACAAACCAGAAGAGGTCAAGGGCTTCTTCTCAAGAAATGACTTGATTTACAACATTTATTCATATGCTGTGTTTGTATCTGTAGAATTGCTGAGCTAGACACATGACCAGGGTCCTCTAGGGGAACTGAAGGCTACATTTGTATTTTCCACTGGAATTCATATGGTTAAACTAAAATCTTATCTAATGTTATGGATATTCAGACCACAGCAAAGAAATAGATCATGCACAGAAAAACCTAGAAGATAACTGAAAATAATTAAGACTTGAATAACAGGTTTGAAATAAACAGAAAGGAATGGAAATGAGAAAGCCTTAAATTGCATGGGAAAAAATTGAATGTTTAGCTGCTTCCCAGCATATGGCATTTAGTGGTGGAGTTGAATGTTAGAACAATTCTGGAGCATTCATGTACTTTGGGATAGCCTCCTCCTCACAGATTGTCCTTTTGGAAGCTGTTGAATGGTATTCCTGGATCATAGTTTACAGTCAACACAATAAAATAATTGCCTCTGCAGGCAATATACTCAAGTGGAGGGAGTGAAGGGGTAAGAGAGAGGAAGTCTGTGTGAGGATTTTCGACATGTGAATATTAGAACTGCTTTTATGCAGTGTGGATATATTAAATGATTATAACAGAGTTTAATAAATACAAATACTTATTTTCTCATTTATGTATTTTCATTCAGCTTGCTTTCTAGGAAGAAGCTGTACACATCCTAAAGGAATCTGCATGGAGGTAGATTAACTCTGCAGATTTCTTTGCTCTTCACTTACATAGCTGTGATTTACATAGCTACATTTACATACATTTTCAACAGACAAAAGAGAATCTTTTCATTATTTCCTTTAAAAAAAATAATTAGTTAAAAGTCTTTATATCAGTAGAATACTACAGATAACCTTTTTATGACCTGAGCTTCTGGGGCCCTATCCTGCAAGGCTCATTTCCCTCAGGTCTAACTAATTTCTATAGAAGTGAAGGTCAAGAAGCAACTGTGGATTTATTGGAAATGTAAGAGGTCTTGGAAATGTTGTCAGAGATAGGAAAAAGAAGGTATAAAAGAATCTTATCATTTGGTTGTGAGAGGGTGTTACGTTTTGATACCAAAAATAATTTAAATTACAAATCTGATATAATTTTATTTGGCATATTTAATTGAAAATTATGAGTGGGGTCATGTCACAGCCAGAGTAAGACTGTTCTTAATGTTAAATGAATTACTTCTTTTTTTTCACCTTTTGTACAATAATTCTTTATACAATTTTAGTGAGAGACTATCCTATGTGACCTGAATGGAGTTTAGAGTGGTCAACCCTTGTGCTTTTTAATAATTGACTTTGACCAAGCATGAAGTTATTTGCAGACTATAAAAAAAAATATCTGTAATTTTGCCTTAATAAAAAGGTAAACAACTAAGTACAAAATAATCCTTAATCATATTTTTTTTAGACTTCTGACATTTTTCTTCATGATAACATTTTCTAAAAATCCTGTCCAAAATAAGATGTGGTCTGGTAACCTGAAAGAACACTTCAAGAACTTTATTTGCTTTTCCAGCTGATGGCTCATTGTCATATAACAGTGAGTCAAGAGAGCAACTCATCAGACACGCTGTTGACAGTAGTCTGAATTTTGTACATTTGTAATTTTAAAGAAAGGGAATCTTGAACTTCAGATACAAAACATAGAGTACAAGCATGGACATATACCTTACTCAGCCATATCATATATATTTATATATTGGCATCCCCGGGCACGCTGAAAAACAAACAGTGAAAGATAAATGAAAATAAAAATCATAACTCTACATTAATATTGACAGAAATTTCTAGAATAGTTGATTATCTACTTAATTTATATATTTTTTCATGGTCTGGTTTTATCAGTGAGATAAAAGCCCAGGAGGAAGAAAGAGCCACTACAGCTCCAGTGATCTTAGTGAGTTACCTGTTTGGGGTCAGACTTCACAAGCCTTTCTTCTCATGTTTAAGACAAATAGGATACACATTCAATTATACTTGAAGAGTTATTAAAATTATATTTAGTTTTTAAAAGAAAGCAAAATCAAAATGCCACAGTACTATTAATAGGAATTTGATTTACCAAACTGAGTTGAGCTGAGCAGAAATTTTCTTTAAAATGCAATAAAGTTTGCTTTTCCTGGTGGTAAATTTTACTTTTCCCTTTCTCTTCATGTATTTTTATTCCTCCTTACCTACTGTTTATGGCAAAGACCATAGGTTAAGGTCATGCAATTCTTTGAACATCTTTGTTTCCATGCTCCCATAAAAAAGAAGCTTTGAAAGTTGCAGGAGAGAAATCCTTTCTCATTAGAATTCCATACTAGCTTTGCAGATAAGAAAGAAAACAACTTAAACATCCTATGGTTTGAACGCATAGGCCAACTTTTTAATTTTTAAAATAAGCCTGTGGGTTTTTTGGATCCTCAGCTATTTGTCATACAGAGCTTTACATTTAGTGGCCAATTTAGTTTCTTCTGCTAGGGCACTTGAGAAAATTTCAAACTATTGTAACAGAAATATTCAGTACAAACCTGGCCCTGAAGTAGAGAGGAAAGGGAATTCAGGCAGAGAAAGCTGTCAGAGCTGATTTAGTCACTCAAGATATATATTTGTATTGAGCCAGAATGTATGTCCAGTTAACTGGGGTTTTTTTATCTTTTTCTTTCTTCTTCAAAATATTTTAATGTTTTATGATGTTTTTCACCTGTTTTTATAGGTCAGTATCAAGGTATTCTGACATGGGATACTGGAATTGCATCACCTGGCTAAAACTCAGTAAATGTGCTGAAATTAATGTTAAAGTTCTTATTTGTTTGGATTTTGCCTTTAGAAGGAAATAATTCTTTGATTTCGTGGTGAGCTGTCATTTTATGAATTACTAATACCTATTGAATCCGCTTTATTTTAGAGGAAGAAAGCTCATTTTGAGGAGTCCAGTAATTTTTGGTAGCTTTGACTTAATTAGTGTTATTGTAACATACATTTACATGAACATGCTTTATCCTTTTTGAGTGAAAATCTTACTGAACTCAGATCGCATTGCACTCAGCAGAGGGTACAAGTGATGTACAATATTGTTCTAGGCAGGAAATAATCTCCCTTCCAGAAATGCGAAAGTCAGCCACAGCTGCCTTCGACAGGACATCAATGGCTTTGATGTAGACTATTACTTGATGTAGGCTATTACTTGAAATTAGGAGAATTTGGGGAAAAATCACTTAAGAGAGAGCACAGAGACACTTGGAATAAAAACAGGGCTCACATAACACTAAGATAATGAGAACTGAAGAAAAACATATCCTTGGTAGTCAACAGGCTGTCCTAGAGACACAGACCTGTTAGGAAGGTGAAAGGATGAAAAAGTACTCCTACCCTCTTATCTTGGTGAGAACCAGCTGTGGGCTGGTTATAGCCTTGAGCACTAGGTCAAAAACCAGTTTTAATTAGATTCACTGAAGGTTCCATTAACATACTAAAAACCACACCCACAGGATAGAAAGACCTCTACTAATAAAAGCCCTCTCCTCTCTGAGCATGCATGGTGAAATCTTTAAGCACTGTAATTTGAAATGGAAGCTAGAAATTAATTGACCAATCATGTATATGGGTGGTAGAATACAGTTAATGTTAAAGTGAGATTACATCATTTCTATCTATAAAAGTAGCCCCTATGTTTTGGGAAGCTGAGCTAGCTTTGTGGGATACCACCTAGCTTCCTTTTCTGCACAGAACTGGAATAAAAGCAACTATCTCTACTCTGTGTGTGCACTGGCTTTGCACATTGGATCCCAGACAGGCTTTCAGGACAACAGCTTGGCAGTGGTTTTGTGGGGTAAATATAATTGAAAATCTCTAAAAGTAATCTATTCAGCTGTACTTTCTGAGGTGTAATGTAGCTCTATGATGAAATCAGGATGGAGGGGAGACAGGGAGGGGAGAAAGGACCAAACAGTAGAAACTACATGTTAAAGGGCTTCAGGAGATATCTTTCTCTGGTTGAACATGCTCATAATTGCAAGGAAATAGATTTTTCTGCAAAGCATCACTTGATTTTTTTACCTTATCTCCTCTTCTCCCTTTCTTTTACTACCTGCAGGCTCCAAAGAGATAAAACTTAGAACACCAGACTCTTGCTCATTGCTCAGTCCTCAGTGATTCTCCTAGGGTCTTCTTTAGTATTAACAAAAACGTGGCAGCTCCCTACATGAGGGTACTGTGGGCGTGAGCTTCTTATCCTGTTGATACACACTATACTGAGCCTGTTCTTTCAGTTTTAATCAAATATTAACACATCTGTCCTCGTCTAGTGAGGGTTTATATGCTCCACGATATCAGCACTAGAAGTTGAAGAGAATTTTTGTCTTATCTTTTGTATTGCTTGAGCATGAGTCAGTTGTACATTTTCAGAACTATGGATGAATTTTTTAATCTTCCAATTTATTTGGTGGCCTTAGGCACAGTAACATTTGCTCTGAGCATCTTTAGGAAGTCCGTTGGCAGATTTTTTGTGTCTACAGGTGAAATTCTCTCCTGTGTCAATATAATTTGTTAGATCTTTTGTTTATGTCAGAGCCAGTATGTGTCTTTAAATTAAATCTGGCCTTTTAAATTCCCTGTGGTTTTTGAATTACAAAAGAACCTTATTTGAAGTTATATCTAACTTGCATGAGTAGAAACCTTTCACCTAGTTTTCCTTGCAAAAGTTTTCCAAGGTTATCAACGGACAAAAACATTACTGTGTTTGCTAATAGAGTTTCAATGTTCTATAAAAAGTAATGTAGAAAAAAGTAATGAACAATTGGGGTAAGCAAATGAAAAGCTCAATGCAAGTTGTGTTTCATAATTCCTGAACTTCAGAATACTGAGTACAGTTGAGTTCTGCTTCTAATGAAACCTTCTAGGAGTTTGTGTTTCAGAGATTCTAATTTAAACTAAGGTTGAAACTTGGAAAGTAAATTTCCTTTCACAGGATAATATTTTCAACACAACATTTTTAATTTTTTCTCTTTGGTTATTCTTATATCTCAAGTACTGTGGAAGAAGGGAGGGAAGTGATATAAGTACTCTCGCTAGACAACACAATTTAAACAATAACAGAAAGAGGTGAATTTTCACTTGTATTTTGAAAATATTTCTACTCAGAAAGTACCTTGGTTTTTAAAGATGACATAGATGTAAAAAAGTCTCATTTCTCTTGAGTATACATTACACATTTTATTTCATACTGTTGATGTGGTGGTGTTGTATTGTTGATTGAGCCCATGCATTCCTCTTGGAAAGCAGAGAAGAGAAGACACTTGGTAAACAGCAGCTCAGTGTGCTTGACCTTGAGTTACATGTTGCTTTTCAAAACAGCTCAGTGTCTTGTTCACTGCAGCCTTTAGCAACCATAATAACTTAGGATTCACACAATGTCTTTCTCAAGTACATGGTATTGGACAAACATAACCTCTGACAACCTATGTAAGTCTTAAGTGTTGTAATGAAACATGGCAAGAACATCTCTTATTTTTGGCTGTGTAATCAATCAGTTCGTTCATGATAAATATTTTAAATGGGACAGCATTCCTTGTTTCAACCTAACACCCAATCTATGAAATTTACTGCTATCTATCAAACTAAAAATTTTTTTGCAGTTATCCATTTTCCTTCAGACAATCAAGATCTATAGCTTATAGAACTGATATTTGGCCTGCCTGGTTCTTTCCATGATTTTAGATGTGATGGATATCGCAGGAGTATTTTCCTATTACAAAGCATAGATAAAAGAAAATTCTTGTACTCAAAGAGTCAGCAAAGCCGTCACTGGCCTGGTGCTGTCCTCTAGTAGCAAACCTAAAGGAAAGAAGACCATTTACACGAGTTCTTTCATAGCCAATCTTTCCCTGGTAATTGAAACAAAGTGTCTATGTTGTATTTATCAGCATCTCCAAACGAATCTTGTCATGTCTATAAATTCTCTGAGTACTATATGGGCAAGTCTTCCATAGATTATGTATAACAGAGTTGAATATAAATACATAGCTTCTGATGTATCCCCAGTAGAGTCACAATTTATTTGTGGTATGCAAAACGTGCATCTATGTCTTGCTTCTTTTATATGTATGTACAAACACACACATGTATTCTTACAAGAGAAGGTCTTATTTTTGCTGCTAATCTAAGAATTACCTTGTGCAGAAAAAAAATGTGTAGAAATGAAAGTGAGTATAGATAGACACACATTCTATGGCAATCATCATTAACGTGAATCTTTTGTAAGGTTTAGTGATCCAAAAGCCAAGCCAGTTCTATTGGCTTCTTAAAATCAACTTAGAAGATTATGTGGCTCTTTGCTGCATCATTCCAAATTGGACTTAATTGAAAAGTGGTATCCTATGTATGCTTCTTCCTTTTCAAGTATTGCCATTTCATTTGGCATAAGAATTTGCATAACTTGTAGTCAGTAGTTACTACTTAATCTAAAATATGTCCCGTGCTGGTGTTTTACAGTGTCCTGGATTTCAGGAAATGCTACAGTTCCAAGGGGAAACCAAATAAATGGATATGATAAACCATTAGCATTTTGCTATGTCATAATAATTGTTTTATTTATTTTTTTTTTTGTATTTATGAGAATCTAATCCCAAGTATTTACTGTAAGGGAAAAAAAGGTAGTTTACAAGGATATTTACTGTGGCCTGTGAAATTTGATCTGGCAAAAAAGCAATGGTTTAATTGGTCCATAGGTTCTTGTTATTCTAGTACTGATCTAAAGCTTGGTTCTTATCATAAACTGTGAAATGCTTTGTGGGTTTGTGTTTTGTATGCTATATTATTTATTTTTCCTTTGGGGTGGGCTTTTTTATTGCCTGTATTCTCTTTTTGTGGGAAAAGATTGGATTGTGATCTTTTCATTTGCAGCATATCTTCTGCAACTTCTGTGTGAACCTCTGCTTGGTCAACTGCTTATGATTAAAGAATTATGTGTGTGTGCAGCCACCTATCAGAGTCAATGTTTGCCTGTTTCATAGTCTCACAAAGGACTTGCACTGAAACAGATTCAGGGTTATTGATGCTGAAGATACCTTTTATGGATAAAACCCACCATATTTCTTGGGTTTATTTAGTTTTTAGTTGGTGTAGGAATTTTGGTCAGAACGGGTGTGTATTCTGGAAAGCCGATCTTTAATGCCACAATTCTGAATAGGAGTTTAAAATATTTAGTCTGACTGTACTATGCTAACGCTGGTATGTTAATTTTTATCTCTGCCAAAGGCTGTGACAGAATCTCTATGTTTATCATGAATGTGACCTGGTACCCCTAAAATTGGCATATAAGCAAGGTCGTAGTCCAAAAAGATAAGATTCACAGACATGTGACTCTGTGTTTAGACTTTATGGCATACACATCTGTTGAGATACAATTTTTCATTCTGACTGTGTGTGGATCATATTTTATTTTAGGATAATCTAAGAAATTAATAATATCCTTACATAGTGGTTTCTAATATGTTTGAAGTACTATAAAGTAGCTCATTAAAAAAAAAGAAAAACTGTAATTTATATTAAGTGCTAAATATAAATGATAGAGTAACATAACATTGTCTTGATAAAGGTGAAAGGAGGTGAAGGTGAGGAATATGATCAACCACAAACCTATGGGTTTTCAAATGTCATTCTCCTGTATGGTGATAATGTACCTCTTTTATACACAGTGGAACAATATGTGAAAATAATTGTAGCCTAATATCTCTGCCATTAAATAATCTCTGTCATAATTTAAGCCATTGAGTGATTTAAGGAAGTGACTTGATTTTCCAGTGCATCATTTCAAGTGCATGGAAAGAAATGGAGATGAAGGAGTCAGACTCTTCTCATAAGTGCCCACTGACGAGACAGAAGGCAATAGGCACAAATTAAAAACCCAGGAAATTTTATCTGAACACAATAAAACACTATATTTTATTGTGAATATGGTCAAACACATAGGTTGTCCAGAAAAGGATTGTCCAGAAAGCTGGTTGAGTCTCCAACAGGACATGGTCCTGCACAACCTGCTGTAGTAGAGGCTGCTTGAGCAGGGGGTTGGACTGGATAATCTTGAGAGATCCCTGACAACCTCAACAATTCTGTCGTTTTCCAGATTCTAGGATAAGTTATATTAATGATTTTTTTGTGTGTTTTCGATCAAGTTTTATCACAACATTTGGGAGAGGTGTGAAAACTGCCTTAAACATCACAAATGCTTTAGTCATTTTTTTTCTCAGGAGCCCACTCCTCTGTTAAGGGCTCTCTGCCACATGGATTCTCTGTAAAAAGCAGCCATACCTGTTCGTGTATTTAAGGTATTCATCACAATGCTGTTGTCTGTGGAATCCTCAACACCTAAAACTGACAGTGCAAAATTAAAAAGACAGATATAAATTTGAAACCAGATGTTATTCATAGAAATGCTCAAGGATATATGTATTCCAAAACCAAAAAATTAAGTCAGGTCCTGCAGACAACCAACCTTATTGTGGAATTTTCTTTGAATCATCCATTCTAAATTTTCTAATTAGATTTTATTACTGTGTTGTTGCTCTATTTAACATTAGCTCATGTACACGTTTAAACTAAACAAAAAATATAGTTCTCCGTACCTATTTTGAAAATTTAGTTCCTCAGTCTGTAAAATTCAGTAAGTACCCTTCTTTGAGGAGACTAATACCCTGACAACAGTAACTTCTCCTTCAGGAAATATGGGCCTATGCAAAGTTAAATATCAAGGTATTCTGATCAGACTTCACTTAATGATATGTCACATGTTATTCATGTTTGAAGGAAAAAATAAAGCATATTATAATTAAATGGAATCAATACATTCTGCTAACTGTCTTATTGCGCAACTTGGAGCTCTAGAATGAAAAAAAATACTAGGTTAACAGGAGTGCAGTTTAAATGTTGCATTTGGGATTATCGGATTAACAGAACGGTTTCAATTAGTGTTAACTGAAGTTATGCACCCAGTGCACTGAACTAAAAAATAATTTGTGTAAGTTTTTTTGTAGTCTGACAGTTCAGAGGGGGCTGAATCTCAGCACTCTTGGCTTTGACCCTAGCACTTTATGTGCGGGTTACTAAGTTACTCTCATTTTATGACATGATGACATGATTTTCACTCACTTTCAGAGATGATCAAAAATTGTTGTTGTAAAACACATCCTCATATTAAACACCATAAGAGGAATTTCTGAGCAGTTTACACACTCAGAACAGAAGTTTGTCTAAACTCTTCAGAAAAAGTTAAAAGTCTTATAAAGGCTTTAAAAGTTTATGCATTAGACAAATGTTACATAACACTGATTTTTCTCGGTTTAAAATAGTTTTATTTTCTAAATGTTGTCCTGTAATTATGAGCAGAATAAAGCCTCTAGCCTGTCTGCTTTTCAACAGCCCACAGAACCCCTTTTTGTGGAACGTGCACAGCAAACACACTGAGGAAACAGTTGTGTTGATGCTGAACTGAATTTTCTTCCAGGCAAAATATCCCACCCTGGAAGCCTTGGGCAAGCCCAGTACAGTAGTCTAGACATGCATAATGCACTGTTAAAGAGTGAGACCAAATAACATCCGTTGGAAGCACTAAATCATTGAAGTCATGGTGTATAATAGCTAAACAAATAAAAAAGAGGATCCTTTGATTTAATTACAATATTGATTTAAATGTCCTGTTGGTTTCAGTTGGAGAGAATCCCAGGGAATGCCCTGCCCTCACTGATTTTATGTGTGGGAATGAGAATTGCATCGAGTCTCACTTCATCTGTGACTATAAACCAGACTGTGAAGACCTATCAGATGAAGCTGACTGCAGTAAGTATCTCTTTGCGAATTAATGTAATCTCCAGTTAAAATTATAACTTTAAATTCTGTAGCATAGGTTAGGTGAATTCACACAGCTGCTCAGAAGATAATTACAAGCAGGTTGCCTGCTCCCCTAACACAGAGGGTCTGACATTTTCAGATCCTCAGAGACATTTGATGCAGAAGTATTTAAGTGTGGTTAAGTTGCAAAAGTATTTAAGTGTGGTTTAGTTGCGAAAGTGTAACTTGCTCAAACCAAAGATTAAATATAAAAAATGTATATATATAATTTAAGGAATAAAATCCATGGCTTTCAATATAAATTAACTCTGAGATGACATGTAAACTCCTTTATTAAGTTGAAAGCATGTTGAGCTGTTAATGTCAAATGAAAAAGCTAAGTAAACAAATTAATGCACGGCAACATTTAGACATGATCCTGCTATGAAAAGTGATTATTTAAAAACAGGCCTGTCCTTCCTTTTAGTTTAATCCTGTCTTTGTGATCTTCGTTGTGTTGCTACTATGTGTTCACAGTTTTTTTTGTTCTTGCTGCTACTGCAGAGCTATGTTCTTGCTACTACTCTATTACAGAACAGCCGGACAAAATCCAGTCTGTTTATATTTTTGCAGTCCTAGTGAATACTGAGGCAAAATTGATCTGTAGGTATTCTTCACTAATGCTGTTTGAGATGGAAGTAACAGCTCAAATTTGAGAATCTGGATCAAGTTAACAGGCTTTCCAATTCAGACTTGAAACTCAAAAGCAGTAAAATATTGTGCCTCTGGTCCTGCTCCATGTCTTTGTTTATCTACACTGTCCAGACCAGACTTTTGGAGTAGGAAGCTTAAGTGGTCCATATATAAAGTTCAGTAATCAGTCTAATTCTTAATCTCTGAGCTGGAGGGCCAAATTCTGCCATAATTCAGATATGATCAAAAGTAATCTTGGTAGATAAAATACATGTGTCAAGGATCGGTTAAATGTTCACATTGTGTTGAAGTCCAAATACTCCATTGAAATCAACCGATACTTGGTGATCCCTTGAAAATTAGGGACAAGATTTCAAAAATAATGACCCTTTACTGGGTAATGTAAATTATGTTGTTTTAGCCAGATAGCAGACTTACAACCTGGAATACATGTGAAGATGTCACTATAGAGATTAAACTTAGAGTTTCTCTCTCTTTATTGTTTTCATAAAAGTAAATAACATTTCTGAAGTACATACACTGAAGCTGGTGTCCCTACCAGCAGGTTTCTACCTCCTGCATTGCTTTGCATTTCAGTGAATTTTGCGAGTCATATTCATGGAAACGAATATACGTTGAATTATAACTTTAAAGGACTAACTTATTTTCTAGTAGATTCCAAGACAGATAATTTATATTTCTTGTTTGATAAAGTAAGCGCAGCAAAAGACTCTGTAAACTCAATCTTGTAACATTTTACAGACCAAACAGGGACACAGTATGTATAAATTGCTGTCCAACATAAACTGCTTTGTAACGATATTCAGAAAACTATGGAGGCACTTGATTTAGTCTGTAAATATTGTTATAGGACATAGTGGCTTCATAGAGGTGGGTTGGGGCGTGTCCTGTGTTGTCTGGAAGGACTATGATAGCATCAACTCTCTTTTCTTAGTCAGATACTAGATGGAAACACTTCAGATCATAAATGATTTTGAATCACAGTAAAGCAACACATTCTTTGTTATACTGCAGAAAAGCTTTTCCAAGGGAAGAAAAAAAATACTGATATTAACTTTAAATATATAGAGTGAAATATCCTTCTATCCTTTTATTATAGTTGGAAAGGCTGTAGTTACATCAAAATATTTCCATCAGTATTTAGTCTTGCTGTTGCTGCAGAACTGACATAATATCAAGTTAAAAATAGAGGAGAGATACTGTAATCTGGCATATAGAACACTCAGATACATCTCAGGTATATTTCCCAATTTGCTATATATTAGTTCCAACAAATGAGACCTTACCTTTGGATAAACACACTTTTTCCCTGTGTGTATATCACAGCTGGAAATAAACAACACTAATGGGTGCATAATACCTTTTAGATATGAAAATCCCATTTTTTAGTGAAAAGAGAACAGGTGCTGCCTAATCAAAAAACAGAGTACAGCAGGCACAGAGAAAGTCCTTCTCAGTCTAACCCAGCCCATCGGAAGTAGTTATTTGTCTGCAATTTTCTCCTTTTCTCTGAGCCCAAGGTCTGAGCTTATTTCACATTCTACTATAGTTTTATACCACTGTAACTCCAAAGCAGTAAATGGACCATGATCTACTCAGCAGCAATTTCTCTGTGCAGGATTTACAACAGAATCTGGATGAAATTAATTGTGTTCACGTAGACTTCTTTCTTTTTTTAAAATAAACTCACAGAAATTACTTTATGCTTCATTCAATCCAGTCAGGCAATCTTGCAAAATTTTCATTCTCTTTCAGTAACCTGCTGGAAGTACTGAGGTGAAAAAAGCACACATGAAAGCAATTTCAATTTTCATGAATTGCAGCCAATTATATATCCAGATTTGATTAATAGCAAACCTCAGTGTTGATGAACCAACTAGAGGAGTGCTTGAATTATTTAAATACAAGCAATTTTACAGATAAATGGAACAATCCTCTTCTGAATAGGCTCTGTTTGCCCATAAAATAAAAAGCACCCAGCAGGTGCAGGTATGTTTGGTGACTCTATTAGCCCTGTAAATACTTTTTATAAATATTTATTAATAATTGCCTTCTGAATGCACTGTTAAGATATTAGGATAAAATTCCTGAAGTCAGATAATCTATTATGAATAGTATAAATTCCAAATACATTTGGACTTTGATCTTGTTAGAACTGTACAAGAAAATTGTACTTCTTGTTTCAATTAATGGGTTCCCTTCTTACCTTACCTATATATGAGGGTGTTTGGTATTGGAGTTAGGTTTTATTAGGCTTACATGATGTAAGTGCAGTGCCAATGTGGATGTTCAGTGCGTTTGTATATTTCTTTCATGATTCCCAAAGGCCACGATGTAAATAGCACTAACACAAGCACAGAAAGGTTGAGGTGGGAAGGCACCTCTGGAGACCACCTAGTCCAACCTCCTGCTCAAAACAGTGTCCACCACAATAGGTTGCCCAGAGCTGTGCCAGACAGGTTTTTAATATCTTCACAGCTTCTCTGAGCAACCAGTGCCAGTGTTTGACCAACCTGACGGTAAAAAAACTTTTTTCTTAAGCTTAAAAAGTGCTTCCCATATTTGTGCCCATTGCTTCTTCTCTTGACACTGGACATCACTACAAAGAGCCTGGCTTTGTCTTCTGTACAGTCTCCCTGCAAGTATTTATACACACTGATAAAATCCCACTGAGCCTTTTCTTCTCCAGGCTGAATAGTCCCAGCTCTCGCAGCCCCTCCTCATGAGAGATGCTTCAGTCCTTTGCAGTACAGTAAGAGTACAGTGTATTACAGAACAGTACAGATCCTTCTGCTAGCCTTCAGTGGGATATAGGTTATTCACTGCATAAAAATCATTCTTCTTTTAAGATATTTGTCCTATACATTTAACTAAGGTGGCACATTTTTACAGAAAAGCAAATCCACAGGGTTACAGTGTGTGTGCAGATCTTGGTCACAAAAAACAGGTTTATGATAGTGGTAAGTTATTTTTACAAAGAATGGCATCAGTTGTTCTTGTAACATTAAAGTAGAAAATAGGAAAAAATCAAAGCAGATTACTAAAAGGTAATTAAAATCTATTCTTTTTATCAGTATCCTTTATACCTAGACAATAATATATAAATAGTCATATTTTAATGCTGCAGAACACTTCTAGATCAAGAAACACACTCTAAATCCTCAAATTTATTTGGGGTTCTGAAATAGTCAGTCAGACCCCTTTCTAAAGTGTACAACCAACTGATGTTTAATAGTTTGGGACCTTTTCCCAGAGTTCACAGAGGTTGTCCTCGCTCTCACTCGGCAATTGTACAGCTGCCTCTGCTTTATAGCTAAGAGACCTTTAGAAACCAAAGAAGAGGTTTTTTGATTTTATTTAATTAATCTCCACCACAGCATGTGCATAGTTCTGTTGATTAATTACTTTTCCAGAGTCATCTGAAACATCAGAAGCAGATCTAGAAATGGGAAGTTTAGCAAAGATCTGAATTCAGTGTCCAAAGCACTAGAACCCCCTCATCATAAAACTGCCTTCATGCATAGCACTCACAAGGATGAGCCAGCATATGTTCATGAAAAATGCCACCATGGTAGTGGAGTCCAGTTTTGCTAGCTAATTGTCTAGGAATCATTCTGTCCATTCACCTTGAATAATAACTAAAATTGGTGAAGTTGTTGGTTTGTCCTCAAGACTTACGTGGGCATATACCTGTAATAAAGTTTAACGCTGTTTATATGTGCTTGGGAAGCAAAGGGTGAATTTTTTCATCCTCACTAACTACCACATATTATTTATATCAGTACATGGAACCTGTGGAATCACAGCATTAGCCAAACGGAATCCTTTCCATTACCATGTACAGTATGTTCATTGTAGCTTTTTACATAAAAGATATGGGATGATAATTAACTTCTTGCTATATTTTCAGGTTACTACACAACTATTCCTGGAAGCTGTAACTTTGAAATACAAGATGAAGAATGGACCACTGTATGCGGATTAACCCAAGACCCTAGTGATGATTTTGACTGGAATATTAGCAACAGCACTGTCATGGGACAAACAGGTCCTGATACTGACCATACACCAGGTATTGGCATGTGTCCTGCATCACTTTTGGGAAAACTAAATATTCACTGAATTAAAAAAAAAATAAATCTTGTAGATCAGTGGCAAGATAACAGCAAATCTCAGTGTGATCAGCTGAGCTTATTATATATGCAGACAAATCATAATGATCAGTTAGCACAGATTTCAAAAAAAGGGGTTTTAACAAGCATCTAAAATGTTAACTTTTGTATTAAAATTATAATAGAGAATATGTATCACAAAAAGCCATGCAAAAATCTATTAAATAGTTTAACATATTGAGTCTTGTAATTTACACTATTTGGAAATTTCTAGTTGTCTGATCACAAAACCAAACAGCCTGGCATAGTAGTCTATTACAAAACTTTTAAATCATCGTTTCAGCAGCTCTGTAATTTTATAGATTGCTCTTTCCAGAGTGATCCTGATTACATCATTCTTTATACTCCACTTCAGCTTGATATATTTGTTTAGTAATTTCCTAGACAATGAGCTGCTAAATATAATGTGAAGATTCTAACTAATTATCACATCTAGAACACAACAGACATCTTTCTAAAACAGTACAGCATGACTGCACAAATGCAGTAACTATCTCTGAGTCTGCAATGATATAATTAATTGAAGGTCTATTTGAAAACTTTTAAAGAACTACTGATATGAAAATTTTAATACAATAAAAGAGGATATATTTGGCAATAATCACTAAGATATTCCATCAAGTCTTGCAGAAATGCTGTTACAGTGAATTCATGCCCTACTGAATGGCTGAAAACCCTTGGGAAGACAAAGGTGCAAATAATAGTCCAGCCATCCATTTCTCTCAGGTTACCTGAGCACAAAGGGTAAAGTTTATATTAAATATCGCCTTCACTGAGACCATCAATGAGCCTGACTGCTCTGTAGTCAATCTCTGGAAAACCTTATTGCATTGCAGGCATTTTTATAGGCAGCTCCATGAAAGTATCAGCTTTGTGTTTCTAGTGTCAGCTTACACCCAGACAAAACAACATTAGGACATCATGCTAACCTCTAGCTAATTCATGGTTTTCTGGGAACTCAGCTTAATCCATTATTTTCTTTCCCTCTCACAGTCCCTAGCTCTGCATATTTCTCACCAATCATTGGTGTTTTGTTCATTCCTTATAGAAGTCACCAGAAATGAAATCTCTTTGTGAAACCTTGTGTGTCAGACCCTAATACTTGTGGTTTTTGTAAGTGCAACTGCAGTTTGAATAGAAAACTTTGGACTGATACTGGTAGAAGATGGTCATCTGACTAATAGGGATGAAGAAGGAGACATTCAATATGGTTTTTGCCTCAGTCTTTAATAATACTGATAGACCTTAGGCTGCCCAGTCCCACAAGTTGGAGGACCATGAGTGTGGGAACAGTGACTTTCCGTTTGTGGACACTGAAATTGTAAGGGACCAGCTGTATCAGCTGAATGTTCACAGTCTGTGGGGCCTGATTCATTCCAGCATACTGAAGGAGCTAGTGGATGTTATAGCAGGACCCTTTTTGATCATCTACCAAAGGTCTTGGGAGTCTGGGGAGGTCCCTGGTGACTGGAAGCTAGCCAGCATTATTCCCATCTACAAAAAGGGCATGAGCGAAGACCCAGAGAACTGAAAAATGCACTAGAACACAAAGGCAAAAATTTGATTTGGTTATAATGAAGAATTGAGTCATGGGGTTGAATCTTTCTTTCTAGTACTTCAACTACTCCAAAACAACTACTAACTCAGCTCTGATCTTCAGATGTTACTTCTTTTGGATTTGGGAGGAATTTGTCTGCTAAGGTCTTCTGTGTATAGCTGCTCAGGACAGCCCCAACGTGTGGCCTCCTCTTTGTGAAAAATCTCTTCACCACAGAAGGTTTTGTCATACTCCTCTCCATGTAGGGCCAAACCTTACTTTTACTATTGTATGTGGAATTAAAGTGATGACAAAGAAGGGGCTACTGTTAGATTAAAAAAAAAAAAAGGTCAGCAGCATGATTTGCATATTCAACCACTTGGTTTTGGTGGTATGTGTTTATCTGAGGTGATAGGCTCCTTTTGAGATGTAAGAGAGCGGCATCCTTTTCTGCTTGGAATTGAACAACGAATTCTCTTTTATGCTACATTGTGGTTCTTCAGTAGCAGCTGAAAAATAGGAAATGTGGATATCTTGGCCCACTGCAAAGCCTCAGGGCTTCAATGTTTTCCCTTCTGTCATGCTACACGTCAGGGAATTTTCCTGGATAAGAGCTATCAACAAAGGTGCTCCTGACTCCTGCAATGTCAGTCTTCAAACTGATCCTTAGAATTTGTGAGTGAAAGTTTCTGGTTTCAGCATGTTTTAAATCTGTTATTCAAATACAAATCAAGTATTTACACAAGGATAAAAAAGGCAGAGTGAGCTCTGAGAAAGATTATATTAATATTGTATATAAAAACAGAAATACACAAAGTATTAATAAGGAAGATCTCTGTACAACCAAGGTAGGGTATACGTGTGTGTAGTAAAAGATATCAATATCTGTGTGGGCAAAAATGCTTATGCTCTGAAGCATAATATAGCATTGAAAAAACTATAAATATTTCTTATCTTTTTATTAATAAAGGTAATGGACAGCATTTTTTGTATGTAAACTCATCTTCCCAGAAGGAAGGAAACAGAGCAAGGATAATTACCACCAAACTCTTCCCAGCTAGCCTCGGGGCCTGTAGGGTTCGATTCTGGTTCTGGATGTTTGCTTCTAGGCAAACAGGAGTCTTAAAGGTAAGAGAAAAAGCACTTCTACTACATCATGACATAGTAATATTTGCTTCATTATTATTTGCATTTCCATGTCTAGAATGAGAAAAATCTCGGAGGTTATATTATCAGTACTTCATTACAATTTCACTGCAGTTACACCTATATACAAAGTTTTTGCTGACAAGATCAAGTGAAAATTCTGGTTATTTTTAATTCCACTTGAAGTCCTTTTGCTACATATGTAAGAATTAACATTGTATGTTTGACTACCATACTTAAACCTACAGAACACCAGCACAGTTCTTCTTTGAACAATTCTGTTTTTAACGTAAAACAGAAGCAACATACAATGCTTAGGACAAAAACAAGATATATTTTTGAAGAAAACTTTTAAACATATTAATGTCACCATGTATGGAGGGTGTTTGGATAAAAAAATACCCTGAAAATAAAGCATTTAACCATATTAACTATTATAACTCAATCGTCCATGAAAATGTCTTATTGCTGTTCCCTTAGCATGGGCACACTTTTAGTTAAGTACCCTAGTAAAAGTCCAAGCACTCATGTTAACCCATAGCAAACAACTTATTTCATGTGGCTCACTGAATAAATACTTTACATAATGCCCTTTTTAGAGGTCTGAGCAAGACTCCTATCTGTGGCAGTTTGTTAAATTTTGAAAATAGAGATTATGTCAGTTTTACTATGTGTGACAGAATATAAACATTTGCATATACTATCAAACTCCTGAACTAAATTAGTCTGTGTTAAAAGTGAGCCAGAATATTTTTTTGGTCTTGGATGTGGAATTAAGTCAGGAAGTTTGAAGCACTGTTTTTGCACTTATTCGGTTTGTCTTTGGTCTGGTTCTCCACTGTAGAGGACAATCACAGTACAATTGCACAGGATTATAGTGCAATTCGGGCTGGAAGGGCCTCAGGATGTCTCTAGTCCAACCTCCTGCTCCAAGCAGAGTCAGCTACAAGATCACATTGGATGGCTCAGGAATTAACCGAGTCTTGAAAACTTCCTTAAATGGATACTACTGAACCTCTCTGGGCAACATCTGTCAGTGCTTGACTGTCCAACAAAAAAGACTTCTCCTATATGAATTTTTAAGAAGTGTTCATAATAGAATCTTGTAATTTTATCATCTGAATATAGCTTTTAAAATAATCTGCCATGTCTTCAAGTCCATTCTTTCCAGTATACAATATTTATCCTTCCACATACACAAACTTTGCACATTAAGATTAAGAAAACAAAACAATAGGTAAAGGTTGAGAGCAGTACCAGATTAAATTGAAGTAAAAAACAAATGGCAATTGCTTTTTGGATCTGTTGGTAACTGAAATACTGTGAGATTATCTGTTTAAATTCGAGTATCCTGGACATTACAGCATGCAAGACTGCAGTTTTAATTTAATTTAATTTAAAGAATTTTTGAAGGAGTTTCTGAAGTTTTTCAAGGATCACAGAACGATTAGAATTAGTGATTAAATAGATGTGTGTGGCCTATGTGTGAGTTGGTAGGCAGACAGCCAAAAGGAGCCTGCTTTTTAATTATTTTTTTCCATTTCAAACAGACTAGTTTAATTGACTCTCATTACATGCAATTCATAAAGAGATCCATAAAGCAATGTCTTACTCCCACATACAAGGAAGATTCCCTGTTTATGGCTTTGCAACCTGTATTCTTTATGTAGAAACATATAACAATATTCATGAGACTGAAGTACTCAGCAAGAAATTCTCCTCTTATCACAGACTCAATTTATACTTATGGACGTTTTGCTCTTTTTCTATCGAACTAATAAGCTATTATTGCCGTTAATAAATCAAGAATATAAATGTACTATTACCATTTAAGTAGAAAAAACAAAAACCAAACAGAGAAACAACAAAACCAGCAGCCCAAAACTTCAAAAGCAACAGCTCATTGAAGATGTTTGTACTGGAGGTGAAAAAAGTCAAACTGTAATAGGAAATCTGAATACTGTGTTGGAATATAATAATATCAGTACAAAAGCTGATGTTATAGCTGTTATCTGAAATACAGCTATCTGGTCTGAATTAAAAACTACTGCAGAGATAGAACATACTGATATGTGTAGTTAAAATGACATATAGGGAAAAAAGAAAGATAAAAATGAAGGATGTCTTGGTATAGGAAGTAGATGTGGTAGAACTACACAAGATAATGTCAAGTTATGGGAATAATCTTATTTTTACCCAGAAAATGAACTATTCACTGAGAATAGAGAAAAAGGAATTAAAAGTGCTTTTCTTCTGTATTCACAATGTACATTTCCATTGCAGAATTGTATTGTCATAAACTCTGTAATATGTTCATAGGGAAACCAAAATCATAGGTTATTATTATCTTTAAAAAGGACACGATGTTTACAGCAACTCTTGCATTAACATAGAATGGATGCTATTTAAAAGAGATCTGAATACTGATGCTTCAGGACATCAGTCAACTATTAGCCTACAGAAGAAAAAAGTTGCTTCATAATGATTAAGTACAAAACCACCAGCTTTCCTTAGGAATATGGGGTAATAGCCTTTGAGGGGTCCGTTATTCAAAACTAGATACATGACTGGTCTAAAATATCAATTAATATGCTCTGAACGAGAATACCTTTTAATAGAAACAATTTTTATTGCATTATGCTGCAAATGTAAATTTTAAAAATATATTTCTCTTACATTTTTATGACTCTTTAGTTGCATTTAATGAAGCAGGAGAGAAGGTTCAGCAAAAAATGGAAGTGATTTTCACATCTGTTTCGTTCAGTGGGGATCATTTTGGTCACCTGTCAGAGAAACAGAAAACATTCAGCTTTCATTAAGCTTCAGCATTCTGTCTTTGTCTGCTTACTGCAGGAGTTTGTCACACATTTGAGAATTAAAACTAAAATTATTTCCCAATGTGATAGTATAATTCTAATATATCAGTTTTCTGCCTTGATATTTGTTGATACTAACAGAACTGAGGTGTATCAAATTTTGGCATAGGACAGGTCAATTTTATTAAAATTACTAAATTTTTTATTACTTCAAACTCACATTTAAAGAAATAAAGAGAAAAGAGCTAGATAACTTTTTGAGTGTTTCTCTATTGTGACAGTGAATTGTGATACAATTTTGTTCATCTGATTTGTGGGTTTTAGAGAAATTATTTCAGTCTGCCTCTGGTGTAGCTTCAGCCCAAGGAAGATATGCATTGATGACTTCCAAGGAACGTGAGGAGTTCAAAGGCATGATCATAAGGATGTAGAGCAGAAAGCGTAGTATCATTATTCATTGGAGTCAGTGGGAGGTTTCCTCAGCTGACACAGATCTCTGGTGCCTAGTGAAGTGAAAATACAGGTTATCTTTCACAAGTTTTTCCTGCTCCCTTGGCTGGTGATTAAAGACTATATGTTGGGAATAATTGGAAAATACACCTCTTATTATGCAATCTTCAGATCTACATTGGCTTCTTGGTTATTAGTCAGTTAATTAATTTTCCAGATGGAACATAGTATCTTCCAGCATGACAGCTGCTAGAGTCAGGTAAGATCAAGAAGATAATATGTAATCTTGAAAGGTCAGCATGAGGGTACAGGATAGCCATGAGTTGTAACTGCTGATAACTAAGTAGACAACAGCAGTTTATATTTTGTGACCTCCAAAAGTACCTGCACTTTCCCCATCCCCAAAATGAAATAGAAATTGCAAAAATAATTCAGAAGTTTCTAACACACAGGACGTGCTGTGGAGAAATAGAACTGATTTTAAGGCAGGGGAATGGCCTGAAAGAATGCTGTTCATACAAGTGAACCATCTGTCAAAGGCCCCTTGGAAAAAGACCAAGAAGCAATTATAAAAGCTTCACTCATGCATTAGTCTCATGCAGATTGTCATGCTAAACTCTTCTTAAAATTGCCACAAAGTGTGTATTGGTATCTTCTCTCCTGAGCTTTTCACTTTTCAGTGAATGAAGTGCTAGCCCTATTTCTGTCAGTTCCTATTCTTTGTGATTTAGATCTGTGTGTGATCTAGAAACGCTGTCAGCAGAGAATGAGGAACTGACAGATACAGTGACTAGTTAGTACAATACATGCTTGTTACTCCCAAATTAAAACGATGGTATTTAACTCACAACTAGGTTGATATTAGTTGGAGCACAATCTATCCAGACTGATAGATACAGTTGTTCAATGGGAATTCACTACAGGCATTTATTTTTTTTTAATTACATGTCATATAGTAGGATTCGTCTTGCTAGCTTTTTCCTCTTTCACATGTTAAATTTTTTCCACTACCAGGCTAGCTTGTACACAATTCATAGGATGCTGTGTAGGGAGGTGCTGGAATCTCTGGAGGCACTGAGCACCATGCAGATGTAGCTTTTCATGGCTCTATGCCATATATGTTTATACAGGTCAGCAAAAACCGTGTATATGCTAAATGTATTTCTTGACCCACAAGGTGCCTCAGACTCTCAGTGATACGGGTAACTTCAGCAAATAATACAGTATTACATCTTAAAATTGTTTCTTCACTTTCTGTGGGCACAATCTCTCAGAGAATAACATCTCCATCGCCAGCTAAAGGAACAGACTCCTTGGGATTCCCATTTTTCTGAACTCCATTGTAAATCTCATTTGATTAAGCATAAATTTTAAATTATTTATTATTCATTTTGAAATTTCAGCTATGATTTTTTTTAAGATACATAAAAACACAGACCCTTTCCCGACATAGTTATGGATAAAGATCTGGAGAATTGAAGTAAAAGTAGTCAGGAGTACTTCAGCAAAAAGTGGGATAGAAGTGTAGGAGTGTACATGAGAAATAGAACAGAGCTGGGAGTTCATCTGAGGTTTTCTATGTATCAGGTTAGAGATTTACACTAAATGGTGTTAGTTTCCACTGGTTACCTGTGTGCTTGTTATAAGCAACCATACACCAGGTTTAAAATTTAATCAAACCTGACTGAGGATACAGCCACATAAACTAACACAACATATTAACTAATCCATAATAATAACTTGTCTGCGTGCCCTAACTCTATGGTAAATATGAGTTAAATCTCAAAGAAAAGAAAGAAAAGGTGTATAAAATTGTCTTACATCTATGACAACAGAAGATGATGTCATGAAAATGTTGCATTTTAGACCCAGTTTGACTTGCTGCCACCACAGACTCTGACAAGTAAACATACTGCAGGTTTCCTGCTGGAATGGCTAGAATATGCTTGCTTTCATTACTCCGGTCCTTTTTCATTATTTCTGAGCTGGTTTAGATTTTATAAAGAATTTGGACAGCTGAGCGGGAAGAGAAACTACCTGCATAAACTTCAGAATTTCTTATGCTTGGCATTAAATCATCAGGTGTTGGTTAATTGTTAATTTGCTCATTGTCATTCTTATTGCTTTCACTACTTGATGATTTTATTTATTTTTTAGTTATGGTGTTGTTAAAAATGCTTGAGCTAATTTACCTTAGCTGCCTGAAACATCATATTATAGATAGCTTGTTCTGGACAACAGACTTAAATGCCTAGATGCTAAGCCCTTTATTTATATCACTAAAATGTTCACCTAGTCATCTCTATAAGAAGGTCACCTTTTAGAGGTGAAAGTATAGCTCAAGATCCTTCTCAGTCTTTTCATCAATGCTTAAACGAATTTGGGGTTAGGTTTTCACTCATTAGCTTCTGTACATCAGGCTGAGACTGTCTGCAGGTTTTCCAATCAGTGATTATATTAACAGTTCTTTTTATTTTATTTTGTTTTCATAGCTTTTTATTTGCAGCTGAGCTTGCATTAGCAAAAGTATTCAGTAACATTTGGTTATTACCAATAAGATGTGGGTTTAACCATATCTAAGAAGGGTCAGTACTACCCAGGCTAGCTGCACTACTGGGCTTCAGCTGTTTCTTTAGCTAGCTGCACTCTTCCTTTGCTTAATCCTGATTCAGTTGCATCTCTCGGGTTTCATTGTCAACAGGTATACACAGCTGAAGAACATGGAATGGATATTCTTATGTGGTCTTCTAGTAGAAATGAAGAAAACAAATGGATGTATGCAAATGTGGTCCTCTCCAGTAACACTCCATTCAGAGTTGCCTTCGAAGCTGAAGTGGGGTGGAGTGAACCCATAGAATTAGCTCTTGATGATATTTCTTTCACCCCAGAATGCTTAGATGGAGGTATGTTATTACAAAAATATTTACAATGCATGTTTTCTTTTTAAGAGTCAGAGGAAAATTGTGGCATTTCATATTTCAATGTATATCACAGTTACAAAATCTGGAATTTTTTCTTTTGAAATTATTGCAATACTGTTATGCATTTCCTTCACCACCCCTCACACCCTACCCCCCAAAAAAAATGTAGAAAATAAATGAGCACAGCACAGTCATGCAAAGAAGCATGTATTTTTCAAGGGAAAGAAAAATGTGTAAAGGAAAGAAAGATCAATTTGTCATATATGACCCACAGGGCAAATTTTTAACTAGTACATTGTTCCAAAGGAAAGGAGCCATTATACTTATCAGAGAGATTACTATATATTTGTTGGCTGAGTGCAGTATGTGAATAAAAATATTTGCTCATGGGTTGTGGCAGACAGTTTTGTGTTATATCTAGCAGTTGAATATATGAGTATAGTAACTCAGAACATAAGTGTCGTTGAGGGCCTGTTAGTGTTTTGTGAACCATGTTTGAGAGGGATCTACCGCTCAACTGTATTTGTTTTGTCCTGTATGAAGACAGTCAGACAAGGCCTTAGTTTGCAATGGAAGAGTTTTATTACTACCAAAGTGATTCACAATTATTTGAAAAAGAAAATTATTAGTTCTTTTATCTTTGCTCTCTTCATAAAATATCTTGGCAGCATAGCAAATTTACCTCACTGCCGGGATCTTTCAGAATTTACAATCTTACTTCTGCTGCACAGCTAAGTGACTTGAACTATGTAAAAAAAAAGAGTTAAATTCTAATGCCTTATAATGTCATGTTTATTCTGTGAGAAAGGCAGTGGTTTACTCTGCAAAAGAAATATAGCATATAATACAGTAGCAGAAATAAAAAATAAGTATATGTTCAAATACAGCTTCTGATAGGAATCATAGAATCATGATGGTTGGAAAGGACCTCCAGGGTAATCAAGTCCAACCTTTATCTCATCATATTCCTGACCGTTAGACCACGGCCTTAAGTGTCTCATCAACTCATTTTTTGAACACCCCCAGGGACGGTGACTCCACCCCCTCCCTGGGCAGCCCATTCCAGTGCCTAACCACCCTCTCAGTAACGAACTTCTTCCTAATATCCAACCTAAACTTCCCCTGATGGAACTTGAGGGCATTTCCTCATTGTCCTTCCCATCCTGTGGTGCCCAGAACTGGACGCAGTACTCAAGGTGAGGTCTCACGAGTGCCGAATACAGGGGCACCATCACCTCCCTACTCCTGCTGGTCACACCATTTCTGATACAGGCCAGGATGCCATTGGCCTTCTTGATCACACTGCTGGCTCATGTTCATATTGGCTATTCCTTATTTTAAAGAGTCAAGGGAGGAAGAAGACCAAAGAAATAAAAAAAAAATAATTGTATAGATCCTGTGTAGAAATGCTACGGTTAAATAAATGCCAATAGGGATGTTATAAAAATAACATTTCTGTCTATTTATATATCTTATTGTTCAGATAGGATAGCCTGTGTATTAATTAGTTTTCATGCTGTTCAAGAAACTGCTTAGGGTTTTTTTTATTGTGATGAGTAAAGAGCTCTTTGGAGAATTAACCAGTGATAAGCAAAATATATGCTCATGCAGCTGGCAGTTTTGTTTCTTTTCTCTGAATATTACCACAAATAGGCTCAAGCAAATACTATTTTGGAATGTTCTTCAATGAGCTGCAGATCATGTGCATAAACAAGTGGGTGTTCTACCCTTATGTTAATCACCTTTGTTAACCATACCTTAAGAATTAGACAGTTTCATGAATAGTATACCATAGTAGAATGGGAAATTTTTAAATTATGTATTTGAAGTACATGTAACTAACTGGAAGACCTAGGTCTATATTCCAATAATGTATATAAATCAATTTTCCACTTTTAATGGAATTTATACTTTGGTAATTTATTATGAAAAAACATGAATTCAGAGAAAGGAAAAATCTTCCACGGAAAGTGTATGTTAAGGTATCCTAAAATAATCATAGATATAGAAAAAAGGTAATTTTTATGGAGCAATATTTTCTAAACATCTTATTTTTCTCCAGAGATTTTCCAGTTGTAGAATACTTCAAAGTATATAACTTGTATCACACTCTGTCTTACAAATATGGTATATCACAAGGAAAACCTTAAGAAAAATGGTTAGAGTTATATTGGTTACTTACAGTTTGTTGAGTAAGTCAAAACCTCATTCCTTATCTACATGCAAACACTTAAAAATAAAACAGACAGTCTTAGCTGGTCATCTAGGTTCTTTGCCCAGCTGCAGAATAGGCAGACACCTTCAGTAGTCAACTTATTTCTTTGTGTGGTAAGCTGGCAATCAGCCTGAAATTAGTTCTTACAAGTTGCAATACTTACACGATGGAAATAGTTTATCTTGCTCTATTCTGTATTATGCCATTGTTATGTCATCTGAAAAGAACAGAAATAATGGATATCCAAGGAAATGTATTAAAATGAAAGAACATTATGAATTCTGCTGCAGAACTGCATGTCCCGCAGTTTTTCCCAATCTGTATTAATTTGATTCAGAGACTTTCTGAACCTCTGAAGTTCCAGCTTTCTGATAGCTCCCATCTAATTATTCTTCTCTGAATTAGCCAGTTCTTTCTGAATATACACAAACTTTTAGTTATTATTGGAAAATAATTTATCATTTCATTGTTATTGGAAAAATGTCAATTGACAAACCTTGGTTGCAGGATGTCTTTTTCAGTTTTTTTTAAGTTCTGTCAGTGCATCCTTCTCCTGTGCTGCTGTAGATTGTCTTTCACTCACTTAAATCCATTAATTGAATTAGAGTAGAAAGTATTCCACCCTTACCACTATTTTTTTATGCCACCATTCATAACCTTTAGCTTGCATTAAAGTGCCATCCTAGATCCATTGTCCTCAATCCTGATGTTTCCACTGTTCCAAATTCTACTAATCCACCTCTTATTCTTCATTTAGTTGGGCATCCGATTTCAGGCATCCTGTTTTTACATTCCCCACACCTATTTCACTTCCACCAAATACTCCGCAATTGTATGTGCACCCTGACAATGCTGATACTTTCTTCTACCATTCATCCCCCTCCCTCAGTTTTATAGTCACTATTACTATTGTTCCAGCTGTATATTTCTCAAAAAAGAAAAAAAGTAATGAAAGGCAATCTCCTAATGAGTTTTTGACTTGATAGATAAGCTCATCTCCACACACAAAAAATATCTAGATGGGGTTACTTAAGAGTGTACTTTCTTCATTTTTTCATGATTTTGTACTCTCCTAGGAAGTGTTCTATCCTAAAAATCCTTCATGGCCAGGTAAGCCAAATCTGTGCTTGGGAAGAGGCAACAGAACACCAAATCTGCATGTTAAAACAAACCACAGCAGTTTAGGAGAAGGAAGCTATCTCTGACTTTTTAATACTGTTCCTGACAAAGTGCATTTACTTAGGAAGAGGTGCTATTTTTTACTAATAGTTGTTTCTGAATAACCACTTAAAAAAATCAGATGGTAAAATTTTATGATATTACCTTCAAATAGTATAAAATCACTGCCCTGTAGATATTTGAGCAAGAATATTTTTCTTTAACAGAAACGATGGGAAAGTTTACCTACTCCATTGTCAGTCCTGCTTTGATTTTTGCTCATCATGTTTATTCAGAGAGCTAGCTCAAAGAAAAGTGTATTAGTACCTGCAGTACCTGCAGTACAGGTTTTGTGTAATGTTCTTCCTTTCAGGAGATAGCTTTGCTGCTGCAGATCTCTTTCCTTTCTGTGTATTATTATTGTTTTTTCATCTTGTCTTTAATTACTTTGGGTTTCCTGAGGCAACATGTTCTAAATAGAAGCAATCACAATTTAGCTGGTTGGGAGCTCTAAGCAATAAAGCATTGCCAGCAGCTCTAATTCAGCTGAGGTTTATATTTGTTTTTAAGTAGTCAGCCCTCATTAGCCATGAGTTTCTACTCATGGAGAATCAAGAATATTTCTGAACATTCAAACAAAGTGTAGCTAAGCCAGTCCCTGGCCTATTGCAGAAGTAACTTGTAGCTGATGCCCATGCCTTCAGAGAGCTGCAGTGCCAGCTGTAAGTGGCACAGGATTTAGCTTTGTTCAAATTAACTGCTAAATGAGATGTACTTTTACCAATTTTTGAGGTCCATTATTTTCTGCTGATAAAGGTGTGTGAAGATCTTATAACACTGGAATTCTTACATCTTAAGGACCAAAGAAATTACTAATTTCTAAGCATCTTTAAACTTTTAAGTAATACCTTTATTTTTTCAAAAAATACTTTATTTTTCTTTAATATATTCATTTTTTAAAATAAAAAGAAAAATAAAATTAAAAAAAATTCCACTTCTAGTTTCAGATGGACCAAGAATACTGAAGTATTGAATCAGATGTTGTATTCATTAATACCTTTCTCATAGTTTCCTAATTTAGCTATAATAGAAGGCAGCACAGAAATTCTTAAAATTTCTACTTCTACTTGATTTAAGTCTTAGCATTAACATAAATTTTATCTTGCTTTTTCTCTGTTTTTTCCAACACAGAGAAATACCTGATTAGACATAAGTATTTTGTTTTCTCCAAGAACATTATTCAGATACATCTCTGAATCTAGAATTATTTATCTTTATGAAGAGGTTGTCTGTAAAGCGTATAGCTGTAGTGTCCAAAATATTTCAAAAATATTTGATAACTACCTCCATAATTACTTCTTCTAATGTTATCTACCTTCCAACTAAAAAGAGAAATAAATAAAATTACCTCTCTAATTTTGGGTAGCAAAAAAAAAAAATTTGGAAATGTCCAAAAAAACAAGTTTTCAGTCATAAAAATAAAGAAGCCTGAATTGAAACAAAAAGCAAAAGATGAAATGGCAAAAACATTTCTCCTGTACAGATGCTAAACCAGTAGACCAGCAAAAGCATTACAGGCAAAGTAGCCAAATAACCAAACAGCCTAGAAACCATCCATTTACTGGTAATTTTATATGCTCTCTGGCACTTTTGGTACATTCCATTTCACTAGACCTTACAAGAAAAGCATAATTGACACCTGTACCTAATTAAGGGACAACAACCCAAGAAGCACAATGGGTGTTCAGGTGTTGTTTGTGAAAAAAATAGCCTAGTGGTGCAGAGAGAGTCTTGCTGAAGAATGTGCATGAATGTGTGTGTGAGGAACAATAGTGAGGAAATTCTGCAGCAGAACAGAACTCATCTGACAGAGGTTTTGACAAAGTCACTGACCCACCTCTGAAACTCCCAGGCAGGAGATACTGGAAGGGTTAACTGCCTGAGTTGCTGATACTAGTGTTAGATCACAGGGAAAAACTCTGTAGAGATTTAACTTCTGATTTCTTTAAGTCCAGAGCCAGTGGAATGACTGTTAGCTTGTCTGCTCATGATTGCAATGAAGCAGAAATCTATCTTAAGTTGAGAGCTCAGGGAGTTTCTTTCCTCAAGGGCGAGAGATGATTCAGGGCGAGCTGCTAGGGAAGACTCTTGTAAAACCAAAGGAGGGGGAAAGGAAAGCAAGGTTAGTAGTGATAGAGGGCTGGAAATACTGAGAATATTTGTGAATAGTTTCTTCACTTAATTAACTTCTCCCTGAAACCAATCAGAATAAGGTTTAGATCCTCATTGTTTGGCAGAGATAGAGCATTTTTGCATTTTTAAGGAGTATGAATTATGATCCAGGACATAGTGCCTTAGACAACTTCTTCAGCCTGTTTCAGTATCTTCCAGTGCACAAAGCTAGCTGGCAGTGAAGCCACAATTTTTTGTGGATTTCACAAGAAGGGAAGTTGGGAATAATTTTAGAAGATAGTTACTCTAAATAAATTACCATAATTAGTGGCAAGCCCTGAATGTCGTTATACAATGTATGTATAAATAAATAAAATACCTGGGTCTAAATCTTTCCATTTCTCTCTGCCTTCTTATACTTGTACTGAACACTGGTATCTTCTGATTCAAGCTAGATGCCTTTTGGGAAATTAATTTTTTTATTAATTTATTAATAAGACATTAAAATAGTTTCGGTAATATTGAACCTCCAAAACCCATCTGATTACACAAAAAAAAAAAACAAAAACAAAACAAGACTCCAATCACAGAGATTATATTTTGCCTTGCTAAATTTGCTCATAAAAATCAGCATATTTCCTTGGAGGGATAGAGAGAAATCATTTTTGTAATGAAATAGTTTCATTATACTATCTTGGAAAGAAGAAAATTATCAGATTGTTCATTATGCAAAACTTACCTGGGTCCTCAAGAAGAGTAAATCACAAGTTCAGATTTATGTCAAAAATTATATGGAGTTTATGATAGTTTACTTCGGGGCTTTTCACAGCTGATGAAAGATTTGTACCTGTAGAAGCTACCCTTCTTTAGAAGTTGAGAAGTAAGAGATTTAGCATAATGTTGTGTTCCTACCCCATCTGTGAAAATGTGCTGATTCCAAGAAGCTGCTCTTTTCTCCACCTAGACCTGTCCTGTAGTCCAGCCCACCTCATTTTGTCAAAAACTAAAACTTCACAGATTTCTCCAGTTCTTTGTTGCTTCTAATAAATAAAGAAATAAGTAAGTCCATCACAATAGTAGGCATAACTAGCAATTCCTGCACTGTTCTTAGCAGAAATAAGGCAAATATTTCCGTCACAGATAGTCAGTGTGTTCCAGCCAGAGGCAGTAGTTCTCTGAGTGGAAACTATAAATCATAGCTTGATTTTACTGGCAGTAAACCTGTCTGTTTTCTATTTTGTTTGTATGTTATAAAATGATGAACTTTTAAAATAAATTCTGTACAATTCTGCACAGACATAAAATTCTGAAGTCACCAGGCCAAGTTCTGTTTTCATTAATTCTGACTTTTGTTACAAGGTGTTTGGGATAATTTTCAGCACCTTGCCCCTTACTCCTGTGTTCTCATGAGGGGAAGAGATTTCAAGATTCAGCTGGCGAGACTCAATTTGCCTTTTTTTGTCTTTTTAAAAGCTTTGAAAGTAACATTTTATTTTCTTGGTGAAGCTTTTTTGCAACTGATGAAGACAAGTTGTTGATAAGGTATTTGAACAACCATAGTATGGTTGTTTTTTTTAACAAGATTATTTCCTTGCAACCACCTTGAATGGGCTGATTTCACCCCCTGATCCAATGTTTAGTGGAGTGAAACTGAGGACTGTCACTTCAGCTCAATTACTGCATTGGATTGGACCTGTAATTTATTTATACTCTTGTCTAATGAAGACTGTTCGGAAGGGGGGCATTTTTGTCCTCTTTTAGCCACAGTTAATAGGTCCAGTGTTTTTATTAGATTTAGTAGGCAAATTATTTCTGCAGATGTATCAGACAGGTTGTCAGTTTTCAAGGATCTGATGCAAGACCCATTAAAATCAATGAGTCTTCCCATATACCTAAATGGGCTTTAGAGCAAATTCTGACACAACTGAGTTAATGCTGTGTAATAGCCTGTAGTAACTTTATTTAATGCGTCCTAGTGTTGACTTTAATATCAACGTCTACTAGTCTTAATTAGAATTCATTTTTACAGGTGATACATAAATATAAATGGAGACCTAGTCTGCACCAGAGATCTTGGTATCTGAACAAGAAAGGCAGAAAAGACATGAATAGCACAGAGTTGTTTTTTCATTCAAATAAAGCGTGTTTGCGTGTTTCTGACTGTGTTAAGGACCGTGTAATACAAACATTTATATAGGCATTTGGGTAATAGCATTTCTGTGGTTTCCTGTGACTGAATCCCTGTGATTCATGGGCAAAATGTTTACAGTGCCAACCGGTGAAGTTTGGCATACAGTCAGGAAACAAGATCAATGCACTCCATGAATGACAAAGGCAATAGTACAACAAAGCATATGTGTACAGAAAACGTTCACCAAACAGTAAGTGTTTAATAAACTCCTATCCCACAAATATATAATTATGTTCTTGACCATAAGCACTTATTGACTTAGCACTTTTCATACTCTAAAGGCTCCTTACTCCCAAATCGCCAGCTCATGAGTTATGTTTAGTGTAACAGATGTTTTGATGGTTAGCACATTAAAATAAAAATGTATCCAAAAGCACACACTTTATCTGACAATGAAACACAGGTATATTCAGCTGTAGTTATTGCAGTTCATGAAGCAGTACATACAAAATTTGATTTGTTTTACATGCTGTTTTGATTTTTGCTTTTTTTGTCTCTACCTCAACTATCCAATTTCTCTTCAAAGTGCGAGGACGATTGTAGGGAAGCACTTCTTGGTCCCTGGGTCATAGCTCAACCCTGCATTGCTGCATGAGTAGGTTTCACAAAGAATTTTAGGACTGAATTAAAATGTCTTTTTATGATGTACAAGTACGTGTTATATGCACATTTTTAAGTGTTTTCTTCAATTTTGTTTATTTGCTGTGTGCAAGATGAAAATAAGTGTAAAATGAAATAGCAAGTGCAAAGTAAAATAAATAAGAATATGTCCTCAGCTTGCTACTTAAAGCATCATTATTACTTTAGTTATAAAGGAACATCAACAATTTGCTGCTGTTTTTAATGCAGAACTAAATCTAGACTCTGTGTTTCACAGAGCAGAGGTTATTTTCTCTGAAGTTGCTTTTGATTAGTTTGCTTTTCATCTATGTGCAAACACTGAATGTATGCCTGAGGATCTCCAGTCCTGCTTTTCAGTGGTCGAGCAGCCTGGATACAGAAAGCTAAGTTTCTATGCTGTGTTCCTTAGAACACATAATTTTCCATAGAATTATCTCCAAATGCTTAAACAGCTTCAAATAGACACTGCTCTTTAAAAAAGTAACTTGTACAATATGTCCCCCACTCCTGAATGATGATCTGAAAATGAGAGAACATCTTTTCTGTGTCAGGCAAAAGGTGAGGGAAACATTTTTTGGTATGCCAGCACTACGCGATTGTTGGATTGAACAATTTCAAGTGACTGAAATGGCCCATGGGACACAGATAGTCCAATTTACACTGAAAAAACAGACTTCACATTCTGCTGTTTACATAGCCTTCATATATATCTACAACAGTGGATGTAAGATTTGTGTATATGCACAAGCTTAAAGTTAGTTTCTACAGCTGAGTCAAGTGAGTATATCACTGTGTAACTCAGCACGATGGAGAGTATTTGTGATGAGTCTCTCATTAGTGCCAGCTCATTTTTCACAGCAAACCATATTGCAGTGTTAACTTTTAGTTCAAATCTTCCCATTGGCAAGAAAACAGAGTGAATATTGCCAGTCTTCAGAATGAAACATGTCTATAACAGATACTGCAATCATGAGCTTAATATAAATAATTACATAGATATTAGCTTTGAATGCAAGTAATTAGTTTTGCATTAATATGTTGCTTGAGATCTTTTTTCAGCTGGAATTAGTTAATGAATTTCTAGATTTGCATATTCCTGATTAGTTGTTTTTAAATGTTAGCTATATACAAATTAATGTTTTATAAATTTTCAAAATTTTTACCAGGCACATTTAATTTATAATTAAGAAAAGCATTTATAACCTACTTTATGTATAGGAAATAGATTGAACTTGGGAGTAGAGTTTTGGCAGATCACAGCAATCATGATGTTTTATAGAATGTGATCCAGAGCACAATTTTCATATTTCATCTGAAACTAAACAGATGTAAACTAATTAATACATAATGTGAGTTAATAAGCAAGGTCATATTCTTACTGTCTTTGAGGAATATTTTATTCTTACTTATTTTTCTGATCTAAAAATATTTTCCTGATTTTAGGGTATTGCTTTGGATTTCTAATAATGTACTGAAAACATAACCAGACCCCAACAAGACCCCTGTTTAACCTTACCACTAATTTAACTTCTAGCATAAATTGGAGACATCTTCACTGTTTTCAGTGAATATTGCACACTCTGAAATATTTGGTACATAAGTCAGGAAGAACTTCTTTCTATGTATTATCTTCTAACAACAATAGGGAATCCTGATAAAAAATCATCATAATAAAAATATTAATCCTCCATTCAATAAAATATTCAAGCATTTGACTAACTATTGAAATTAGTATGGGATAGTTTACATGCATAAATGTTTTTTATGATTGTGACCATAAGGCTAAACTGATCAGTACTACAGAAGTACGAAGATAGACTCAAGACCAGATTCCTAACAAAGCAACACATTCAAGCATTATTGAGTTTAAAAGGGCATTTCAATTTTCAGAACAAAGTGGAGTAGAAGCCTGTTAGCAAACATCATGAACAGGACAGGTATAGGGAATTAAACTGAGTGAAAAATCTCTCAAATGTAGTATAAACACCATCTTGCCTGCAACATAAACAAGTGACCATAGGAAAGTCAAATGTATTGGAACTGTGGGGTTATTTTTCACTAGATCAGAACAAAACCAGAGAAAATAAAACTGGACCACCTAACAAAAAAACTGCATGCCTAAGTGGAACTGACTGCAGCTTAAGTCATTTTCTCTGCTTAAATGCCCCCTTACGCGCTATAACGAAAAGGGTCAGAAGCAACAGAAGGAAAAAAGAAAGTGCTATCCAATATGATCAGACCTTCTTTTTTCCAGAGCAAGTGTAAACTAAAAATATAAAATAACTCAATCTTTCATAAACATTTTAAAGTAGAGTAAATGAAAATAATTGTTTGAGACTAACACATTTATAAAACGGATACCATGAAAATTTAGACTTTTCAGTCCCATTTAAAGGCACATGTCTTTGAGGGATTTATGATGGAATTCTGAATACAAACAAGACAAAAAAAAATCATTACGTTATTATTTTCACTCTGTCAAATATATTTTTTTCTGTTAGATTATCTCCAGTGTATGAAATACGCATTTCTAGTAACATGATAGAATTTAACAACACTAGTGGTATGAAATGATGTCAGCAAAATTCTATTGTTTGAAGCTTTTCAGTTATCATTTTCTGACATAAAGTCAACACGAAAATTGGAAATTGCTAAGCTAGCTAATGTCAATGTTAGCAGTTTGCCCTCTTTTTTTTTAACTGTTTCAGAAGCAAACACATGGTAAAACAAAACTAATATTCTATTTATCTGAGTGTATTAGCTGTTTATTTTTTCTAAAAAATGCTATTGTTATTCATGATGCAGGTATTTTAGAAACAGCACTTCTCAGCAAAGTTCTCCTGCTGTAAAACCCCAGCCTGGTAACACAGAATACACAAACACATGTCTATGTCCAGTGGATTAAAGTAGTAAAATAACAACAAAATCCATGTAGTCCCTTACAGTGTGTCATGCCTTGCTGTAGCAGTAACATTTGACTTCTGAGGTCATAGAACAACATTTGCACTGTTTCAAAAGGCAAGATAAAACCCTCCCATGAACTTTTCACTTGATCTGCTCTACTTCAGCCAAGTCAACAGCAAAACTCCTGTCTTTTACAAGGGGGTGGCATTTATTTGTCTTTCTTTGTCTCTAACTACCATAATATTATTTTCTTTAATCCCCTGCTGCAAATTGACCTAGAAAAAATACAATATAAACAGTTAAATTCTGGAGATTTTTCTCTTTTTCCTGCTCATAAAAAAAAAAATAGAGGAATCCATCACATTGCTCCCATGGGAGACACTGTTGGGGTAAAGAACACAGCATTAGCATGGTCAACTTCTTAGAATTCAGTTTTCACAAATAGTTCTGATGCTTCTGCTGGTATAATTCAGTTGCAGTTATTTTGGTAGGAAGAAAAAGGGACTTAAGCATCTGAGGCAAATTTATTTGTATAAGTGATCACATTAAGATTTTTTCCAATATTTTTCCCAGCAATGCAAGTAAGCATGGGATATTTCTTCTTTTGTCAGCTGTCTGAATTAAAGTCTGAAGCTTTTTTTTTTTCAGTTGTATCCTGGAAAATTTCATCTAGTATTTTCTTTGATTCAATTCTCTAGCATGTCAAACTAAGCTATAGAATCAGAGTGATAATAAACCATACCAGTAAAAATCTTTGTTGTTTTTTGAAAGTCTTTTTCTTAATCTGCTGAGGGTTCAGACCTTACTGTGTATAATAGTTCTCCACAAAACGAGTTCCTTGTTGGTTCAGCTTACATTGTCTTAGGTTTTTGTTCATCCACTCAATATACAAATAGAGGAGACCATAACCTGAGGGCTATTTTAACCCTTTCCTGATACAGGTGAAATATGCTAATACTTTGGTATTAACCCTTCTATACATACATGGCACAAGTAGTAATAAGACCCAACCAAATACTGAATTTGAGATTTAGAAGGAAAATACTGCAACAACAATGGAGTCGATATGATAAGACCAAATGTTTCTAATAGTAGATTCTGTACTTTTAAGCTGTGCTTTCATACAAGAGATTTTGGGGTTTTTTTAAAGAGTTTTGTAATAAATATCAGCTGCCTTCCCAGTAGTCTCTACTTATATCCCAAAGGCAGTATAGATGACTACTGAAAGATGAGGATCAAGAAATATTTTTTCTTGTAGGATCAACTGATCCACGCCCTCCAACTTGCAGTACTGGCCAGTTCACATGTGCATATGTGCAGCAGTGTTTGCCCCTCGCTGCAAAATGCAATGGAGCTGAAGATTGCATGGATGGAAGTGATGAAACGAACTGTCCCACAGAGATGCCTAGCGCCATGACTCCGGGCTCCTGCAAGCAAACAGAGTTCCTGTGTCCTTCCAAAGGCTGTATCCCATCCCTCCTGAAATGTGATGGTGTGTCTGACTGCCACCTTAATGAAGATGAAGTTGACTGCCGTAAGTTACTGTCATTGCTATAGTTATGGCAATGTTAACTTACTTTCCTGACACAGTGACGTGAAAAAGAGCAATATAATAAAGTATGGTGTAAAATTCACTATTCCCTCCTCAAGAAAAATAATATTATCTGGTTGGAACTAGATGATCTTTAAGGTCCCTTCAAACCCAAATCACTCTATGATTCTATTTATATCACATATAACATGTTACGGAGAGAGACACTGTATTTGCAAATAATTTTATTTATGCATTCTAATTCAACTTTGATAAATGCTTAAAATAATTTTTATTATATTTTTCTTAATAATTGGAAACATTTCCATTTTTTTCCATCAGTCAGCTGCATTTACTTTGCGTCATGTCTAATTGCAATACAGCAGATAGACTTTTGCAGTTCTGCAATTCAAAAACATTCAAGGCAGGCCAGACTTTTGAAGGGTTTCGAAATTAAGTCTGTTCATGCAATAGCAGAAATCTCTGTCCCGGCCAACGAAAAGCACTCACAAGAAAAACGCAAGAACAACAGGCTTTGAACTGTAACTGCAATGAGATATCATGAAGTTTCAGAGAAACACAAAAGTGAGTGTCTGCCTGCCCATTTCAACATATTTATCTATTGGTAGATAAACTGAGGTCAAACCTTTCATTACAGGAAGATCTAAATAACTAGCTACATAGAAAAAAAAATTATTCCTAGACTTCTCAGTCTGAAAAAGTTTTTTAATATTTTTTATTCTTATCAGAATCATATCAATTAGTAAAATATCGGTTTCTAATGGCCTAGAAATTCAAGTTCTTTAATATTATCAAAACTGCTCAATATACATGCAGGACACTGCACATGCCATTTATTTTAACAAGTTACTATGCAAAACTGGCAGACTATCTGTGCAACACTTTCTAGGCACATCTATTTAGAAGCAGGCTCTGCATTGGTAAAAGGCATGATTTTGGAGATCTCTCTTATCTTAACTTCCACATGCCCTAATGGCATGTAGAAATTTTACATGTCCCTAATTTCAAATAAACCTCTCCTCATTAATCTTCATTTGGCTCTTTTTCTTCCTGAATCTGCCCTTTATTAGAGACCTCCCTGCTGTATCCTGGTACATGTACATCCCAGTTCCACACCACAGCAGCTAATGTGATCTAGAATCACAAAATCCAAAGGCCACAAGATTTCTATGATTATCAGTATTCCCAAACAACTGAGATAACATTTCATTGCCTTTGACTTTGAACAATGCCTGGGGTATGAGGGGAAATTAAGTTCTAGTCTATTCAAAGAACAAAAATTCTCCATATATATTGGACACCCTGTGGTTCTGAGTAGGGTGGAAATTTAGTCAAAGCTGTAATCCCATTGTTACCTGAAGATTCAATTTTGACTATATAAACATGTAAGTGTTGACAATATAAGATAGAAATACAGAAGAGCAACTCATGTTTCTTCTCTGAAGAAGATTCTTGTTGCAGACAAAGGAAAAAGAAATTGATTAGTGGTAGTTTGGAATGGAATCAGCCGAAAGCTGGTTATTGTCACAGCTGGTTCTTCCATCAAAATATATATGCTATGAAAGTGCAGCATTTCATATTCAGCTGTCTACTTTCAACATGTGAAATGCCATGTAAATTTGCCAACAGAGAAAGTTTAGAGAGAGAAAAAGTAAAAATCTCAAAAATTTTATTTATTTTGTTGAAATTTTTGCATAATCTATAAAATCAATTGTTATGCTTGTAACTCCACCTTACGTGTACTGTAATGATAGCACAGATTGACAGTGGGGTTTTTTTCAGATTTTAGATCGAAATTGAGTATTTCTTTCCTAAGCAGTTATGAAAACAGAATAAGATTTAAGTATCAAAGACTTTTTTTTTTTTCTTGGTGCAAATCAAATCTTCCTTCTGATTTTAGAAAATTTCAGTTTACAAATTACTGGTATCTTCCATTTTCTGTGTGCCATGTCCCTTGTCAATTTCCTTAATTTAAATGTAACAATAGACAGTTAAAATTGTTCTGGCTTCTGAATTCAGAAATTCATCAGAGATTTTTCTTCTCAGATGACGATCAGTTGTCAAAAATGCATGTTGCAGAGATTAAGTATAAAAACCAAAAGAAGGTCAGGACAAAGAAAAACAAATAAAAAAATGCATTAGATCTCTACTAAATCCACAATTTCTACCACAGAAATGATTTTCTGCACAACTTAAAGATTTATGCAGACAGAATTTTCCTTACAGTTCACTCAGCAGGTTATACGGTATTATATTAATACTGTTTTATGTCAACTAATGTGGTGGATATTATTACTTGCTGCTTTCAACAAAAAAATCTTGGAACTGTTTTCCAGTTATAGATGTTCTACTGGGCCAATCCTCTTCTTGCCATCAATTTTAGTGTATGGTACATTTTCTCACCTATTTAATCTGATTTATTTCTTTGTTAATTGCCTGATTACTACAGTAAGGGTTTAAAGCAAGCATATTAGCACCAATGGGGTGTATACATTACTTTTCCACAGACCTCAACACCATGTGACTGAAGTGCTAATAGCAATGAATAAAAAATGATTTCTCAGTTCTCTGTAGTGCGCCAAAATGTATCTATTGTAGCCTTGGTAAGTTTTAAATACTTAGTAAATATTTAAAATGGTCTGCTTTCAAAGGGGCTGTGATACTTTTATCCTTTCTATGGATTTAATTTGGATGTGGAAAATGAAATGAAAAGCTGATATTTTCACTTTCATGTCTTCACAGTTTTTAATACCTTCATTTAGTGTCTTTATCCCAAAAATACTTGAAGGCCTTTCACTAAAGCAAAGAGTAATTAGTTGGAGAAATTTGAAGCTACTTGTAGCTATGTTAACAATAAGCAATATTAATTTTAGTTTCAATTATATAAGAGACAAAACATGATTTTAAAATGTGCTCTTAACATTCTTTATCTAGGCACCAGTAACTTCGTGTCATTGTCCTTTCTTCATTGCCATGTGTGGCATCTTGAACCCAGACACAGGAAAGTACTGTAAAATTTAGATGTGGCAGTGGGGTAGTTTTAATATTCCTAGATCCTTTCTCTCACTCTACACTCTAAAGCTAATGTGAATATATTTAACTCTGATCGAGTCAGAAGAGTTACTTCTGATTTGCATTAGTCTAACGGTGAGAGTTCAGCTTATATTACCTAAACAATAATTTAAGGCAGAATAAGATCACGTTGTGTGAGATAAAATGACAAAATAGTATTATACTCTGCAGTAGTCTGCCGGACCATCAGGTATATTCAGTAAATCAGTGCCTCAGGAACAATTCAGTACCAGAAGGTTTATGTGATTCCAGCAAGAATTTCCATCATCATTCTTCTGGACAAACAGAAAATATAACTGAATGCCCAAGAGGGAAAATGGTGTGTAAGTTTAGATTTTTCAGTATAGTATTTCTCCACTTTTTATATGTTAATTATCTCTTAGTATTTTGTTACTTGCAACAGAAGGAAACTATACAATGTCTTTTTATTTGTTTAAAAATTAATTCCATAATTTTAAAACTAGGTGATGAATGAGAGTTGATTATGTTTTGTGATGTCTTTTTATAGGTTTTCATTGGGATTTTACAGCTTACTCTGTCAACATTTTAAGTCAATATGCCCTCCTCCTCTTCACAAATATAACATGGGAAAATCCATCTTCTGTAACATCTGTGCTCTGTGTTTGTTTACTTATTTATCTACTCAGTAGTAAAGTTGTATGTCTTTGAAGAAGAAAGCTTGTATAGGTCACGCAGTGACCTCATGCAAGTTTATATACTATTATAGATATCAAGTTTTCTGGTATTTTTTTTAACAGTGAGAAAGGGAAATATAGCTGATAATGACTGCCATGTTACTTTTTGTTTCAGCCATTAAAGATTGTTTTGATGGTTCTTTGTTATGTGCGTCAACTAATCAATGTATAGCAATCTCCCAGCGTTGTGATGGCATTGCAGACTGCATTGATTTCAGCCTTGATGAGTCCAGCTGTTCAGGTACTTAATTTTACATAAAAATATTATCTGAAACAAAAAAGTATAGTAATTTCCTACTGAATCTTTAGGCAGTCCTCAAACATGACTGAATTCCCTCTGTTAAAACTTAATCATATCACATCAGGCATGAATATGTCTCATGAAAGTATGACACAGACAAAATAATGCCAGCCCAGCATTAAACTGTGACAATAGTATGCTTAGTTAATGTATTCACAAGGGGTGTTTCTTAAGATATAAACATACTGTTTTTCAAAAAAAAGCTTCTGCAGTATACTACTAAGCCACGCTAATAGGTTAATTTTTTTGAGGGTTTTTTCAAGTATAATGTAAATCCAGGTTGGAAAGTAAAGCAAAATATGTAGCATTTCTTTTAGCACAGTACATTTCCCACAATATTCAGGTTTGGTTTGCAATAGGGAAATGAGTAAGGTAAGAAGAGTACATTAATGCACATCCAATCTGAATCAGATTTTTATTAACAAAATCTAACAAAAACATAGATGATTATACAAATAATTAAATCTAGATTCAAAACATCCCATTCAGTTACACAAAGTTACTCCAGTTCTTCTCAAGGCCAGTTATGAAGTCTGGGCCAGTTCTGTGTTAACAGTATTCCATTGACTTTGGTGAAGTTGCATTAGCTGAGAATTTAACTCTTGGTTTTTATAATTTATTATGAGTTATGTGATAAAGTTCACATTATATAGTATGCACTGTAATAATATAATTAATTACAGTATGTTTAATATTTATTCCCAAACCAAAAATTTTACATTCACTTCTTGCTAGGAGGTATCCACTGGTCTCTCTGGGAGAGAAACTTGCCCATTAAATATTGTGTTAATTATATATGTTTGTTATCTTTTTTTTTTTTTAATCATCAAAACTTACCAATTTTACAATGCAGGGAAAGTACATACTTGACACATTTGATTTATAAGAAGTATTTTTAATTCAAAGAAATATATTGAGAAACTAGTTCCAAGTAGAAGAATATAGGACACAGACTAGTAGACTTCCATGACAGTAGATTACAAATCTTCCACTATGTTGTCAGAAAGCAGATATTTTAAGTAAATTATTTACTTTCCAAAGTTTATTCTTAATACTAGAGGTGTCCACAGTGAACAGCACTGTTTATATGCCTCAGCAAACAATTTTATGTGGCATACATCCAAAATTCTTTAGGTCTAATTTGCATTTTACCAGTTATATACTAACTACAGAATATTGGCAGTATTAAATTTTTATTTTGAGTTTTTCTTGCTGTAGGGATATAAAACTAAACTTCATTAAAACTAAATTTAATGAGGTGAAAATCCATGTTAAGGGATGTCAAAATTTGATAATGGTAAATCACTAACATCTCCCTCTACTTAAACACCTTTACTCTTTTTGACTTATTTCTCCAGTTCTTGTGACAATGTGATTCTAAATATTAAAATTCTGGGCATCTTTAATAAGAAGGTTGGTGACACAGGAGTAAGTGTCTGTTCATCATCCTTATATAAAAGCTATTAATAAAGAAATACACTTAAGTATTAATTAAATATAAGTTCAGTTCTTTTGACTCTCATTTGTATTTGAGTACAGTGGCAAAAGCTCCGTTTCTGGATTCAAAACTCTGACTCGAGAACAATTAGAAAGCTGTTCAAGTGAAGCATCAGGATTTCTATAAGCTCAAGAGGAGCTCATTGACTATAATGTATTTGTGACTTGACACTTGTATCACCAAGTGAAGGCCTAAAGGAAGAATTTTTGGAAGTGCTAAGCACCCAAAATTACTATGAATATTTTGCCATTTTGAAAATCAGGCAATGATAGATATAATAACAAGGAGGGGGAGATTTAAATTATAATTTTTACTTCTACATTTGCAGTCTGTCCTGAAGAATACTGCAAAAATGGAGGAAGATGCATCATCAAAGATGATATTCCATTATGTCAGTAAGTTTCACTTGGGACTGATTTGTGCTTGAAGTTGGGAAAACGGTACTGTTGGAAGAACTGTTTTGTTCCCCAGGGTTTGAAGTAACATCCAATAGAAATGTATTTTTAGAAGTCTCTGTATGTCTCCACTAGTTGTTTTATTTACAGTTGCTGAGCTAAACCACATTTTAAGAAGAATATTATTTATCAGATAGAAGTTTCTATAACTTCCATCTATCATTACATGAGACAACCTGTTGGCCTAACACCTTACATTTCTTGTCTCATGTCTCACATCAACATTTAACAACACATGCTTCTATGAAAAATGATGTTTTATATGCAGCAGGTGTTGTGTTCCTTGGATGAGATTTACAGCAGTCCATGTTCTCATCTTTACCTGAACTTGCAGTGTATTTCTGTTATAATGGTATTTTTGCATATATTTGGAGAAAGAAGGTAATGTTTTTCCACTTATGTCAAAGGACTAAACTTATGCTTGTGTGTTTATGGAAACACTCTATGCTGAAAAACAAATAACATGTGCAATTCTGATGTGGAATGTATGAGTTATTTGGAAGTGTCTCAGACTATCTGAAGGGATTTATTTACCTAAGGTATCATTCTGTTTCCCACTGGAAAATTACAGGAGAATTTTTAAAGTGCAAAGAAAGCAATGTTATACATTATCATAATTTTTTCCTTCATGTGCTTCAGTGAATTTTGCCAAAGAGTTTGCCAAATTACTAAAGTGATTGTTTTATCAGAGAATTTATCTTAGTCAAGGCCAGGCATTAAGGTTTGTCTCCTAGTCTCTAAGAAACTCACATTAATAAGTGTGCTGACAAGATTTCAGTTATTGAAGAGTTTATATCTTTCAAGACAGGTTGATCCTTTATTGGTTGAAGAAATGTGATAAATAATGTACTCCGAAAATACACTTTCATATAGAGTACTATGATTTAGCTCTCAGAAAACACTGTTATTTACCAGCAGATTTCCCAAAGAATCTCCTTTATTGTAGAATAGAGTGGTCTCTGTAAGAAGCTTGGGATTTCATTAAGCTGGCTGTTTCAAAACTTCTTGGGACACAGAAAGAGGAAAAGGGGACAAAAACATATGGGAAGGTTGTAGATGAAATGGAATGAATAGCCAGCAAAAAATAAAGGGATTGAGAATACAATTGGTAGATACAATTGGTAGTTTACAATTGGTAGATTAAATCATTAATCAACAAGAAAATTGCTTGTAGGGACATGGCACTGGGGGAGTAATTGATACTTTAAAGATTAAATAGGATTATAAAAACTGAACTTATGTTAGGACTTGCAAATGAAAGGAAACCAAATTTGCAAGTGGTGGTGGATGTTCTCATTGAGAGTTTGTGAGTAAATGTAGAGCAACGGTGCTTGCAGGTGATGGTTAGCTTCTTAGCTGAATGAAACATCTTGATGGCTGTCCTAATCCTCTGTCATATTTGGCTTCTGGGTTAGGTTTGAAAGCTATTTGCATTTGCTTCTCCTATTTGGTCAGAAAAGCACTTAGGGCTCATATCAAGTATGTTCATCTTATTCTTACTACTTGGGTATCTTCTTTGGCTGCCAGACTAGATGGAGCTTTAGTCTGAAATGCTACGGCTGCTCTCATTTCACAGAATGTCACTTCCATTTGTCCTGAGTTCCCACCTGTAATGGATGTGCAGCCAAGTTGCTAGTGCTAGCAATCAGCTACTGCGGCTGCACATGCAAATTATGATAATAAGAAAGATAATGGCTATAATTTTTACAATTTCAACAGTCTGATTTCAAATTGGTAGTTTTATTCTATGTGTACTTTCCCCAACTGTTTGTCCAAGTGTTTTTTTGTGTTTATTCTTTTTAAAGTGAAGCCTCTGAAACATAGGAAAAGCATATAGATGAGAACAAGCAAGCTGTGAAAAGTGTGATTTTAAGACACAAGTGGAAGGGTGAGGCTTCAAAGACTGCACTACAGCTGAAGAAAACCCCTAAGAACAGAAAAAAAATATTTTACCAGGCTGATAATACACAATTTTAACTCTCATGCCAGCTACACAAGATACATTCACATTTAAAATGTACTAAAACTCACATATAATAAACATAATCCAGTGCTTGTCTTTTATTTTATACAGACACCTTCTATGTAATATACCCAATTTTAGACCAGTTACACTGACTAAGGAGTATAATGAGTACGCTTTGATTAATGTCTGAGTTGTAAGAAGGCTCCATCCTTAAGCAGAAAATAATTACTTTCACTAGCCTGTAATTAAACAATCATGTTATAAATTAGAAATACATCTTTATTAAATATTTTTGAATTACATTGAATATGCACCATCTAGCTAACTGAGCTGTGAAGATTAGAATTTCAAGAGGTCATTGTACACAGATAATTAATTAAGTTTATCTTTGTAGTTGTATATGTAAATGTTGATTTGGCCCAACGTATAGAAGCTGAATTATTTTGTTTGTTTGCTTTATGTGATATTAGTGAAAAAGATTACTTTCCCTTTTATCTTTTAGAAAATAATTTACTTTATAGGGTAATAATTCATTCAGGGGAGGAGATTTTTGCTTATCCTGCTTAGAAAAGCTACAGGCTATTTGGTCCTCTATTTTTTACTTCTCTCCTTCTCATTCTATAATTATCTCAGTATTATAACCACAAATGGTCTGCCCTAATGTGCAAATAAAGTATTTTATCCCCAGTGGTACAATAATAAACAATATTCCACAATAATAGTAATAAAAAAATATTACTTTTTTGTAGTTTAGACATTTTCTAACAATCTGATTTGTATTCAGAATACTAACTTCTGGTAAGCACAATACATTTTTGAAGAGAAGCCCTACAAGGCGGCATGTAACTTTAAATTATGCTATAGTAGAGTCTTTAAATACCTTTTCCAGTCATAGGATCATACAATCATAGAATGGTTTAGGTTGGAAGGGGCCTTAAAGATCACCTACTTCCAACCCCTCTGCCATGGGCAGGGACACCTTTCACTAGACTAGGTTGCTCAAAGCCCCTTGAACACTTCCAGGGAGGGGGCATCCACAACTTCTTTGGGTAACCTGTGCCAGTGTCTTACCGCCCTCACAGTAAAGAACTTCCTCCTAATATCCAGTCTAAATCTGCCTTCCTTTAGTTTGAAACCATTCTCCTTTGTCCTATCACTACATGCCCTCATAAAAGGTCCCTCTCCAGCTTTCCTGTAGGCCCCCTTCTGTTACTGGAATGCTACTATGAGATCTCCCTGGAACCTTCTCTTCTTCAGGCTGAACAACCCCAACTCTCTCAGCCTCTCCTCATAGCAGAGGTGCTCCACACCTCTTACCATCTTTGTGGCCCTCCTCTGGACTCACTCCAACAGCTCCATGTCTTTCTTATGCTGGGAACTCCAGAACTGGACACAGTACTCCAAATGGGGTCTCATGAGAGTGGAGTAGAGGGTAGAATCACCTCCCTCAACCTGCTAGTCACACTTCTTTTGATGCAGCCCAAGATACAGTTGGCTTTCTGGACTACAAGCGCACACTGCCAGCTCATGTTGAGCTTCTCATCAGCCAACACCCCCAAGTCCTTCTCCTCAGGACTGTTCTCTACCCATTCTCCACCCAGCCTGTAATTTTGCTTGGGATTACCCCAACCCAGGTGCAGGACCTTGCACTTGGCCTTGTTGAACTTCATGCAGTTTGCCTGGGCCCACCTCTCAAGCCTGTCAAGGTCCCTCTGGATGGCATCCCTTCCCTCCAGCGGGTCAAATGCACCACACAGCTTGGTTTCGTCAGCAAACTTGCTGTCAAGTATCTGATAACTTGCAGTCAAGTATCATATATGCTTGTCCCGGTTTAGCAACGGCCAGGGCAAGCCACAACTCAGAGACAGAATTTTGATTCTACCACTCCCCTCAGAAAATAGAAGGGGAACAAGGAAGAAAGGCTCAACGG
>VZRW01011133.1:0-13565 GCA_013398125.1 Aegotheles bennettii
CTGTGATTCTGTGATTCCTTTTATTTTAATTACAAGAGGTTTAGCTGATTTCAATAATTTTACTTCATTTCCCAATGTACTCTAAAGTTCTCTGGGAGCAGTGGCTAGTTCAGGTTGTATTTTATTCAAATTGTTTTTATCTCTGTTCCTCAAATTGAATTATTTTGTAACTCATTATAATTAACTGAATTCCTGTTGGAGTCAAGGAGATAAATGCTCCAAATTCCTGCAAGAGATCTTGTCCCAAAAAGGAAACGGGGCAATTAGGAGAAATTACATATCTTCCCCATACTAACTTTCTATTCAAAACAATAGGCAAAGGGGTAGACAAATGTTTTATCTCTTCTCATACTACACTCCATATTGTTACCATACCTTTGCAGAAATCTGGCCACACTCAATTACCTTGATTGCAATGGCTTCATAATTCTTCTAGTTCCCAGAGAAGAAGAGTATCATCTTTTAATCTGAGTGAGGTCGAGGAGGTCTGGAAGGTGGAGGTCCTCCTTGTGCTCCTTGCATCACTACTGGTGTCAGTGGGCACTCTCTCTGCATATGTCCTAAATTTCAGCAATAAAAACACTCTAAAGAATCTGCATATTGAGAGACAGGTGAAAAAACAGGTGAAAATTCACTTTGGATTCCCCTTCTGGGGAATCCTTGACCTCTTAATCGTACACTTCAAGTCTAAGTGATTGTTGTGGCTAACAACCCAATTTCTCTTTCTTTTGTTGCTCTTGCTTTCTTTCAATTTTAATTTTTCTTCTTCCTTTTTCTTCTTCTCTTCTCTTCCATCAAAAACAAAGGTAGCAATGCTTAAAATCTTACTTAATGCTTCACTTTGCCAACCTGGCATGTGTTTTTTGAAATATTTACTTATGTTTGGAGCAGATTGATTTACAAAAACACTGATAACTAAAGGCTCTTGGAAATTGTCATTGGTCATTCCCCCATATTTTGATAAAGTAGCTTTTAATTGCTTGGGTGCTCATCAGGTTTTTGCCTACATTCTAAAACTTTTGTCCAATTAGTTACTCTTTCACCAGCTTGGCAAACTGCCTCTATTAATTGCTGAATGGCAGTGCAATGAGCTCTTGCTCCTTCTGTAGTTGTGAGATTCCAATTAGGATCTTGTTCAGGCCATGGGTTTAATCCTTGGCCTCTCTGAGCTATTTATCTGTCTTTTTGTAAGATTTTCTCTCTCTCTTCTGCCTGAAATAATTATTATAACAGCTATATCATTCCAACTGGGGGTATAATCAGTGAAAATCTCACACAACTTAAGTTGGACTTGAACAACATACCTTGAGATGCCTATGTGAAATTATGTCCATTGAAAACTTTGGTGAAATCAGTAAATTATAGTTTCAATGAGCTCACTGGCATGTCTCGCTTAGGAGAGGGAGACAAGTGACTTAGATTCGTAAATCCCCAGGGCAGTGGACAATGGTGAGAGAAGTCTCAAAGTCCATACACAATGTTTATTAATTTCTCACAGTGTGTTAGTTGAATTCACAATAATTGATTATGGTACAACTTATGGCAAGCAATAGGGATACAACTAATAGAAGGCAACATGATGTTATTCTCATTAACAAGAAAAAGAAAAGGAGAAAAAGACAAAAAGAAAGAAAGAGAGAGACATAGTGACAGAGATCTGGATCACAACCCATGGTTCCAGCATTGTCTCAGGTCCAGTTCTTCAGCTGATGGGCACGTGCTGATGAATAGCACTTGGGCCTGTTATTCTGTTTGGAAGCAAACATTACCTCCAGGTGTTGTGTTCCGAGTTAAGTTGCATGGTAAGTGAGAATGGGTAATTTTACAGTCACTGTGCATGCAGCAATGGGTAGCATTAACCCTTTCCACATTTTGAGTCGGGGGTTGTGTGGACTCTATTTTATTAATGCTCTTTGACCTCATGTAGCAAACTTCTTTGTGTGCCTCAGAAAAGCAGGTGTTGCTAAAAGAGGCCTGAGTGAGTGTGCTTCAACACTCTCCCATATCCCTCTTCGCAGCACTCCAGTCCTACTATCTCTTCTTTTTGTTACAACTGATGTTTGAGACACTAACACTTTCAGTTCTCAGATCCTTATACCCATAGCATCAATTAGTGGCAAGAAGGAGGACAGTTTTTACTTATAATATTGACCTGAAGTAGTTAAATGACATTTAACAATTCTGTTGTGTACACACTCTTTTTGATACAGCATCGTATCAGATGATTAACCATATTAACATCCTAGTCTTTTAAATTTGGGTGGGCATTCTGAGAGAAGAGTGAACAATTTAACTCTCTGATGTTAAGGGACCAATTTCCCAAAATAATGCATATAATTGTCATGGCACTTTAATGGCCTTTGGTGAATTTCAAGTACCAGTAGAATTAGATATTATTTGAGATGAGGCCATGCTTGAACTTCAGTAAATGATAAAGCAGTTCTTTGGGTACTAGTATGTTGGTTGTAGATCTCACTGTGACAGATTTGAAATGTATCATCTTTGCTGCTTTGAAGTTTTAATGCCATCCTCTTTCATTTATGTCATTAAATATAAATGCTGTTGAAGGTTAAAGTCCTTTGTGATATCTTCTTTGAAAAAGTGTTTTATAACTGGGCAACTGTTTATGAATATAATTGAATGATACATTTACATTTTATTTTTTGATAAAGTTAACTGTGGTATGTAATTATACTAAACAGACTAAAAATTATGGTTTTGAGTCAAGAAAAAAGGCATCAAAGATGGCATCAAAGACACTATAATCCAAATCCTATCATCAGATTTAACAATTCCTTTGCTCCTTTGGGAGATGAAGGGGTGAGACTTTTGGTATGTTTCAATACTAAAGCTGGAAAGTACTTAATAATCAGATCTGAAAGAAAATTTTTTATTTCAGTTTGTGACATGAGTTCTGGAAAAAAACCAAGAATTGAACAGGCAAAAGTCCACAAAATATAGGGAAAGTAAAACTGAAAGTGCTATTTTTAAAATGTCTAATAACGGTTTTTATTATAAATATAGATTTTCTTCAGAATGATGATTAAAACTAAAGACTGATTACCAGTCGTAAATCCGATGTAAAAGATCTAGGTCAAAGGAAGCAAACTAAGAATAGTAATATGATGAAAGATTATAATTATGATGTGAGGAAAAATCGTCTTAATTTCTGCCATGCATTTTTATTCATGTAGGTTTTGCCTTTGGCTATAAACATATTTGTGTATGAGGACTTCAACTATCGACTTTGATTGATAAATATGTTTCACTTATTCTTTGAGGGAAAAAAGAGAAAGCATCCCTTTAATATTAATTGTTCTTCAATTATTCCATACCTGTGAAATTTAGCCTAAGCTTACACACTTTAAAATGAATCTCTGCATTCCCTACCTAGAGACTCCAATCACTCTTATGGTTTTAGTTTCTTTTCTTTCAGAGAACAGAACTAAACCCAGGGCCTCTGCCTGAGAATCCCCAAACTCAGTGACTTGTGTCACTTGGCATGAAAACATTAATGCAAAATCCTTGCTATTTTGTATTAAAAAAATAATACTCCTTATTCCAGTTTAAATTAGTGTTAGCCAACACTGATGCTCAAGCTCTTAAAGAGTACCAAAAATCTTCTGAAGAGAATACGTTACGTATTTAAGTATGTTACTGCTCATTGCATTTAACCAGGAATTTACAAGTACTTTAATTCCATGGAAGCTGCTGTCAGCCCAAAACTTTGATGATGTCCATTTATGTCTCTTCTAAACTGATTCTGACCAGAATCCATGGAAACAGTCCATGCACTAGCATTTTGATTTCATAGGTTTCGAATTTGTGTAAGTTACTGGGTATCCCCCCGAGAATTTATTCGGTTACATATCCGAAGAATATCTCGGTTACAAATGTGAAGATAGGAAGCCTCTAGCAGTTTCCTATGCACCATTGACATGACAGCCGTGGGGAATGTACTCTTTAGGAGAGAAGACACTACCATGAGACATTTTGGTTTTAACCTAGAAGTTTCAGTTCAGCAGTTTTAGAGGCTTTTTTCCCCAATTCGTTTATGTGCAGCTTTAAAATATTCCCAATTCCCCCTCTTCTCTTTGCCCACATAATCATTCACTTCCCTCAAACCAATGTAATTTGACAGAAAAACATTGAATGAATGATGCCATTGAGGGCACAGTTAGATTTTAGCAGCACCAGTGAGCACCATGACTATGTCCATATCATTCTGAAAAAGTAGTCAAGATAGGCTGTCAGCTTTTGGCTGTGCTTGTTGCCTCTCTAAAGATATTTGCTAGGTATCTCTGCTGATATGATAGTGTATTATCTACCAGTGAGCCCGGCCCAGTCCCAGAGCTGACAGGCTTCATGGCCTTGGTCTGTCCCCATCCCCAGGGAGGTGCCTGATGCCCAGGGCTGGGTCTGCCCCTAGCTGACCTCCTGCTGTACCAGAGCTGGCTGGGGCAGTGGGATAGCTCCTGGCTGCCAGAACCTGCCCTGACATCCCTGGGGAGCCCCTGCCGCTCTTGGCTCCATAGAGCTACTGGTCTGTGCTGCACCCTGACATATTTTACTCTGTTTCATAAAACAAAAATTCAGTCAAGATCCTGTCTTGACCAACTGTCTGTCTCTGAGGTCAAAGATTAAAGATGCCTTGAAGACACACAGAGAGTAATGAACAGTCTACTGAAGTCAGCCTGCACATATGCTATATAGAAAAGGTGCACCAAAAATGTAGATGTAAATAGGAATACTAATGAGAGCCACACAAGCTGCTCTTAATGCAATTACACTCTTCAAATACACAGTCCCCTGTACACACTATTTTCATATTGCAAATCCATGAGGAATTTCAGGGTAAATCTGTATTTCAAATACTTATTCCATTATGTACACGAAAACAGCATCTATTTTTTTTAAAAAACAGATTTGTTAGCTCCAAATTTTTATGAGGTCTGAAGACTTAGTCAGTGAGAAATTAATATTGTGCAGTTTAAAGTAGTGGTGTTCATATTTAGATGTTTAAAAAAGGATGAATAACTGTTAAGTTCTCCAAACACTTTTTTGCTCTCTGATGATATCTAGCTCTGTGCAAATTTGGTCAGCATTGTTAAAGGGATCATACATTTCATGCTTTCCTTTTTTTCTGAAATTTTACTGCTGTGTGCATTTTTTTTCATTAACACAATTTTTCATTCTGCCTCACAATGAGTAAGGGATCAAAATGTGAAGTCACGCTACACAAAGCAAGTTGAGTGTTAACATAAATACCATTATGGAATAATAGAGATTTTTTCATCCTGTTAATGTCACAGGTATTTCAGCATAGAGTCACAAAATACAATTCACCATATAACTGTTGTATTTGTTTCCTTCTTCATAAATAACTTTTCTTCTGCATTGGTAATGAGAAGCAAAATCATGAACATGTTTTCAGATATTTTCATGTTTACCTATTGTAAGTCATATAAAGAATTGTCTTATTTTCTTCTAGTCAGTTTGAAGAGGACCATTCCAACCTGACATAGAAAGGAAATGGTGCTTCTCCCATCCTGAAAAAAACAGCGGACTCTGATTTTTATTGAAAACAAAATAGAGACATCACTGATAAAATCTGAACCCTAATTTAGGGATGAATTTCCTTGACCAATTCAGTAAACTTCATGCAAAACATGATTGTTCTGTACAACATTCACTTGAGGCATCAAATAAACATATTCTGCACCTCAGGTCTCAACTTCAACTAACAGAAACAAACTAGTGTCTTCAATTTACCTAAACTGAATATCAGATTTTCCTATACTTATTATAGATATATTCCTCACTGTACTTCATTCTAAAAATGCTCTACATTTTCCTATATGTAGGCCAAAAGCAGCTTATGACTAGGCTCACTTTCTTGAAGAGTCTGACCTGACAATTCTCGCCTGTGCGAACCTCTCACTGCTTACCTTTCAATGATCTAGATGTGCTTTTGCTGCTGCTACACACAGCAATACAAATCATGTTTCTTTCTACAGACAATAGAAACTGTATACTCAACTACTGTACATTTTCTTTATGTATTTCAGACTCTTCAAGTACTCTGTGATACAATCATCTGGATTACAGCCTACATGAGTTCACAATTGACACAAAGGATCATCTATTTCAAGTATCTTGCAAGCAGCAAAAAAATGTACTATGCTTCAATCTAATATGTTTTCTTTCATGGTTACCATAAACCAAGAGATGACCTTTAGGTTAGTGTTTGCAATTTGATTTCCAAACTGGAAAAAGGGTTCCCAACAGAATCAGGCAGATTTTGTATTTGCCATTTAATGCCTTTTAAATCTAGCTGAATTCCTCAGTTTATTTGTACCACTAATAAATATAAAAGTCAAATATTTTTCAACCTTTATGGTACCGATCTGTAGCACAGATCATGTGAAAAATTTTGCCTGTAGGCAACTAGCAGCCAAATTAAATCTTTTTAGCAAATGTACACAGAACTTTTTAAAGTTGTGACTATCCTCAGCAGTTCTAGATAAGCAATGTGCTCCATAATATTTTGTGATTTTTTTTTTTTTTTAAGCTGACCAAGGTGATCTTAAAGTTTTACAGTTGAAAAAACAGGTTGGAGCTGCTCCAACTAACCCTTCCTAGTACAAAAACCTTCTGCTGAGTTTGTTCCAGATTGCCTTGGTGCCAAAGATGTCTACTCTTTATCTGGTCCCCTCTGAGAAAAAATTAGCAAACCTCTTCCACATTTGGGCATTGGCTTCTTTACATATACATTATTCCTACAGATGAATGCAGAAATTATGTGTTTAGATACCAAAATCCTGACTGTATCCAAAGCAAAATAAACTTGGCTTTTATTTCTAAAACTGTTTTTCAAGGGTAGGAAGAAAAACCTCTTTTACAGTTCCTGACAATCAGCATTTCTTTGAAGTTTCTGCGTTAGTGTGTGACATTGCAAAGATTTTTCTGTAAAACTGACAGAAGATTAAATCACAGATTAGACAGCTGCTTCCTTTGAAGTTTGCATGAGTGAGTGTTTTATTTGTGAAAGTCTAACAGGTAAGACTGATAGGTCAATTTTTATACCATGTGTCACCTATACAGCTTCTGTAGTGACCAAATCTTTATTGAGAAGAGACTTGGCAGAACATACCAGACTGGAATGAATCACAAAAATCTGCTTACAAAATAACAATATATACTGCTATCACCTTCCTACAGACTCGCCTGAAGTTAAAGATTATAGTGGTGTATTCATGCAAAAGATACATCACAGAATTCACAGGCGCTGTGGTATCATCCTCCTGTACCTTAGGATTCATTCTGAAACCTCGGCTATACGCTTAGTAAAACATACAGTTAAAAAGTCAAGCAATGTGGGACAAAGCTATCTTTTCTTCGCAGAAGATTTATGTTTTCTGTGAAGCATGCCGGTTCTGGAAGGAATTATGGGTTTGGCTGTGGAAGAGGTTTTCACTTGCAAAAGAAGTGTGCATTGAGTTTGTTTCAGCAAATCTTGAACTGCTCCATAACAGATGTAGCTGAAGGTATAACTGTATACTGGCTCTATTTGTAACTATGTCTTTATATCTGATATTTGATTATAGCACTTCTGAGTCCTAAAATGATACATATAATTGACTTTATGATATTGCTTTTGGTCCCTGCTATACTTTGCTTCCTAGGGTAGAGTAATAAAAAAAATATTGAATTTTAAATAAAAGACAAATACTGTATCAATTAATTTGACAAAAGAATTACTGACAGTTATATGGCTTCTTTTATTCTCAGAGGTTCCCAGAGCAGACTAGAACTCTAACAACTGTTTAATCAACTTAGAAAGAAACTGGAAAGGCCAACTGCATTCTGGTCTGAAGCTGAGAAGCTTTTGAAAACTACAAAAATTTTTGATTAAACAACCATCAGATTCAAGAAGACCTGCAAGGAAAATGAGTCAGTTGTAAGACTGCAGTTCTATGCAAATACACATAAGTAAGTAAGTAAATATAAAGACAATGTCAGTGTATCTCAAGTTTCAAAAATGAAAAATTAATGTTTTTCTGAATCTACATTAGATGTAGGAACATCATTGGACTATCAGGGTTATGCAGCATTTAATTCTTTATAAAAAATACATCTCTAAATGCTTGAGACATACAACTCATTGGAAAATACAGCATCTGTAATAATTATTTCCACCTGGAGTGATGGATCAACACTAATTCAGATGGAGGTGTGCTACTGATTGATTTCCACAGCTACACTGCATGTTTTGGTCTTCAGAGGCAGTTCAAGATTGAGGTATCTCACTGGATCACAGCACATGGTGGAATAACTTAGACAACACATTCATCTATTGCTTGATTTTGCCTGTTTTCAGGCTTTCTCTTCATTAGTGTGTAAATAATACTAATAAAAATAGTGAGTTGATTCTAATGATCTTTGGAAGTTCTAACAGGTATACACTGTAGAAAGATTCTAAGAAGTAGGAAGATAATTATGAGAGAGTTAAAAGGATCTTGTACCTAAGCGGTCTTGCTTCTGTGCTGGAAGAGAGAAATTCTTATTCCACAACACACATTGGACTCTTAACTAGTATGCTTACTGCATGTCACCCCACTGTTGTTATTTCTTTACAGGTGAGAGTAGCTATGAGTTTCATCATTAAATGTAAATAAATAAATAAAATTTCATGGTGATTACGCTCTCTCTGAGAAAAAAGGTAATATCCTGCATTTCCTGAAAAAAACCCAACCTGTCAACTTTTTTTCCTCTCACAATCAACAAAAGCTAAGAAAACAGAATAACAAGAAAATCTAACATTTCTGCTGAAATACACCTCATTAAGGCTTGAATTCATACCACGAACCCTAAATTAAATATCCAAACACATATCAAAAGGTATGAATAATTAGTTGGTATTTAAAGGGTATTTAAAGATGGTGGACATGAATATTTCAAATTATTTCTGACGAGATTTGGAGGCAGTAAACAAACATGAAAACTAGAATAATATTTGAAAGCCATGAGTATGCATTTTATCTTCAAAAGAGGGCTTGATTAGTATGTAATAGTAAAACATAGAACCACATAGCTAACAATGAAAAGAAACAAAATCTTGAACAGCTGTTCTAAACATCAAAACTGCGCATTGAATGAGTCAGGGGTCCTGAGAAAGAGAAACTGAATAGTATTTTTTTTCCTAACTTCTGACTTTCACTTTTCCACTCCAGTAAGAAACATCCTAGATAAGTTTTATGGTATACTGTTGTGACTTAGATTTCTTCCATCAAATACTTTGGTATTCTTGCTGGCATATAGAACCACCTGCAACACTACTACTTCTACACAGCCTTATGGGACCATTAATGTTTACTTTCCATGATATGTTGAACTGAAGATTATTAAGATTGAGGAATTTATTTTTTTTAGATCATCATAAGATTTTTAAAATTAATTTGTTCTGGTAAAAAGGAAAAAGAAAATGAGTTTTAAAAAAGTTCATAGACTCCATTGAAAAAGTCTTACCCTATTTTTCAGTCATGATTTTGGGCCTTAGATTAGTTACCATATTCAACCAGTCATGGAACAAAAATAACACGATTGCAGTCAACTGAACTAAAACCTATAACTTCTACTTGAAATAATAAGCCACTGAGTGAAATATATTTATAAAGAAAGCGAAATGACTGAATAAAAACATGTATTTGAGAGACCCAATGTATTTATAGATAAGAGAACAAAAGAAGTACAAGCAGTTTTTAATCTCTCTGTTGAGGTTTGTTTATTCAAGTTTATAATAATCACAATATTTATGTTAGAAAATTGGTATATCTCAAATACTTGAAATTAATTTTATTTTCTTTGTTTACATGTCTTGATTGCAAATATTTTTTAAATACAGTTGATCTTTTTTAGTAACAGTCTAACGTCAAGATTATGGCAAAGTTAGGAGAAATTCTGATAGAAAAGACTTTCAAAGTTTTCAACATTTTTTATAACAAACTTCTCAGTTTCACTTTCCCCGTACATGGTATTTTGATTGTTTTGGAGTCAACATGTGAACTGTGGACAATTTTCTATATGGACTCAAAATCTGCACTGCTCTGTTCAAGTTGTATATTATAGAAATCATTTAACTGAAAGGAAAAATGCTTGAAATTACAGTAAGCTTTCTTTTTTTGTTGATTTTTTTCCCCAAAAAGCATCATCTCTTTCTACAGTTATTTATTTATTCATTGCTTGTGCCAACACACCCATATTGTCAGCCAGAGTGACTTTCATAACACATGCCTCTACATGTTTTCAAATTAAACTGTCATTCTCATAAGAAAGTCAATGAAAGCAAATGAGTTTACTGATAATCAACAGTATTTTGATAAATCTTTTATCTATCTTATGAAATTCTGTGTCTGTTTACAGTCAGGCAAACATATTTAGAACATCTTCATATGTACAAATAGTTATATAACAAGTACACTTCTAGCTTCTATACCTCAGGCTACAGATGTCCCTGTGAAGTTTAAAGCCATATGTCAACATGAATTTACCATGTATTATTGATAAACCTTCCTCCTGTCATTCAAAGCTCCATCTCTCTCTAAAGATCTCAAGAATATGGTATTTCATTTCAGAATGAAATGAGGGTAACTTAACCATAAACCTCTTCAGTCAGTTTGACTAGAACCACTGAAACAGAAAATACCGATCAGTATCAGGAATACCCATTGCTTCAGTAGTGAGGTGAGGCAAAGGCATTAATAAAGTTCCAAGGATTTTTCATGGATTTTTCTTTTACCCATGACATTTTGCCTAATCCTTCTTCATCTAACACAGTATTGGAAAACTGGTAAGAGAGGAAAAAAAGATTTATTTTCCAAAACACTTTTCCAATTCCTTCTTTAGTATGTAACTTTCCCTGGAAATCCTTGCTTTTTCTATGTCAATATATTGCCATAACTTCAGTACCTTGTCCTGCATTTGGCTTTCTTGAACCAGGGTTTCTGCAAATGAATAAATGTATCTAGAGCTGTCACTGGAAATGTTAAATACTTATATAAATATATGCTACCTAAATTACATAAATATATATAATTTCCATTTACACTTGTGTTGATTGTACATATAAATACCTAAGTGTTGTATTTTGAACAATATATTTATACATTGCAAGTATATAAATAAAGAACTGAAGGAAATTTCATTGTGTCTTTGAGATCTGCTCTATATGTCTTTCTCTCTTTCACCTGAGTAGGCAGAAGTAGTCGTAATATATTTTCTTGTTAACTTGATGCAATTTTGCAGGGATTATTTGTAGTGTTACAGTCTCACAAATAGGTGGCACTAGTGAATTCTACATTTGCTGTAATTTCTATGTTCCCAGATAGGAAAGGAGAAGTCCTTTGTGCCCTCTGACACATTCCTTATTGATCTTTACTACCAATAGCAAATTTGAATGTGGTTATGAGGGCTGAAACAGATAGAGAGGATCCTGTTCTCCACTTCCAGGGGATAAGTAACTTGTACTGAATGTAACAGGATTTACTTATGTAGGAGAAGAGTACCTACATGCTGTGTTAAAATAAGGAAAGCATATTGCTTTTTAATATAAAACATGTCTAGGGTGACATAATGTATTGACAGCCCTTATGGAGGAGCTGATTAAACTGGTTGGACCTGGTATATTACCTGGCACACAAGAAATGTCAAATAGAAATCATCTTGAAATGTGAATTTTAGTCACATTCCCTGCTGGTTTACACTGGGGTAACTTTCTGAGTGTCAGTGTAATTAGGGGTGTTTTTCAACCTCAGCCAGCACAGACTTTGGTTTATTACTGTTTTCTAAACAAAATGCTTCCAAAAACAGGTTGTTTCAAAAAAATGGACCCATTTGAAATGGACCTTCAATTGAAATTGGGTCCATCTTTTTGAAATATCGTGTATATTGTTAGGTCCCTAGGCAGAGTTAATCAGTCTATCAAAATTCTTTGATGCTTTCAAGAAGGGAATCTGACCTCTCTCCATGCATTGTATGTACACATCTGTATTCAGGTGGATATGTGTGCACAGGCATAGCACATACATATGTATATGTAGATATTGAATGAAATTATATACCCCAAAATCTTGTTTTACTTAATTTTGTCATACAAATTTATTGGAATTTTATTCAGTTTGGATAGTAATATGACTAGGTCTTCATAGACAAATACACTATAAGAATTTAAAGATTACTCTGAACCCAACCACGTATTTTAGAACTCTTTAGAACTTCAGAAGCCATGACAGAAAACATTGTTAAACAAATTACCAAATTTTTGCACCAAGAAAAAGAAAGATCTAGAAACTGCATTAGAAATAAATTAAAACCTTAGTAAAACTGGCAGAGAGATATCGGTACTAATCAAAATTTTAAAAATTAATTTTGCAATCAACTATATGCTTGATAGATTTTGGATTTTAAACCAAGAGAAGATTCTAAAAATATTATTTTGTGAACAGAGAAGCAAAAGGAGGTTAGCAAGAGATTAAAATAAAAATTGGAAAACAAGACATATTTCTCACACACAGCCCATACTACTGTGAATGGCATATGCAACACAGCTGGAGGAACCTTCCTTACTATAATACAGGTGCAATAAATATACATTATTCTCTCGTGATAATCCAAGGTTCTGTCTTATATAGTGATGTGGATATTAAGACATCAAGCAGTTTCTGTATTACTTCTTTGAGTTTGAAGAGAGCAGGCAAGCTCATGCCCATAATAGTAGATGCTTTTACCCTCTAAAACAAGACAACACCTTTAAAATATCAGTTGCAAAATTGATCACTAGCATGGTGGACTGACCCTGGCTGGATGCCAGGTGTTCACCAAAGCCACTCTATCACTCCCCTCCTCAGCTGGACGGGGGAGAGAAAATATGACAAAAGGCTTGTGGGTTGAGGTGAGGACAGGGAGAAATCATTCAGTAATTACCGTCATGGTCAAAACAGACAAAAGTTGGTGAAATTAATTTAATTTATTGCCAATCAAATGTCAGAGTAGGACAATAAGAAACAAAAAACCCCAAAGCTTAATACACCTTCCCTCACTCCTCCCTTCTTCTTCACTCCCACTTTCTCTATATCCTCTTCTCCCAGCGGTGCAGGGGGACAGGAAATGGGGGTTGTAGTCAGTTCACCACACATTGTTTCTGTTGCTCCTTCCTCCTCAAGGTGAGGACTCCTCACATTTCCCCTGCTCCAGTGTGGGGTCTCTCCCACATGAGAGAGTCCTCCATAAACTTCTCCAATATGAGTCCTTCCCATGGGCTGCAGTTCTTCACAAACTGCTCCAATGTGAGTCCCTTCCACAGTGCACAGTCCTTCAGGAGCAGAGTGCCTCAACATGGATCCTCCATGGAGTTACAAGTTCTGTTAGCAAACCTGCTCCAGCATGGACTTCTCTCTTCACAGGTCCACAGGTCCTATCAGGAGCCTGCTCCAGTGGAGTCACAGACTCCTTCAGGCATGCACTTGCTCCAGTGTGGGGTCCTCCACAGGCTGCAGGCGCATATCGGC
>VZRW01011133.1:13692-47436 GCA_013398125.1 Aegotheles bennettii
CTTCACTGACCTGTTTCCCTCACATGTTCTTACTCTTCTCTTCTGGTTGCTGCTGTGCAGCAGCTTTTTCCCCTTCTTGAATATGTTATCACAGAGGTGCTACCACCATAGCTGATGGCCTTGGTCTTGGCCAGCAGTGGGTCCATCTTGGAGCTGGCTGGAATTGGCTCTATCAGATATAAGGGAAGCTTTGGGCATCTTGTCACAGAAGCTACTCCTGTAGCCCCCAGCTACCAAAACCTTGCCATGCAAACCCAATACAAACTTCCTTGTAAAATCTCCAGAAACAAGCCCACATATTCCCCAGAAGCATGGTTGCTGGCCCAGGCCAAAAGTGTGCCAGAACCTCTGTGAGAAATGACAGAATCACAGCACTTGGGCTCTGACAGTGTTTAACTGAATTCTTCCATTACTGTTTGAAATGGCTTGTCATTTTTTAGAAACATGTGTCCTGTTGAAGAGAAACTCAAAGTCCTTCTCAATTAACTAGTGTTTATTTTTCTATTTCACCTGAAAGATCTCTGCCAAGAAAAGAAGAAAAAGTTAGTAGAAAAAATATATGCAAAAAAAATTCGGTAGAAAGAATAATTTGATGATATATTTCACTTACTACAGTTTGATGGGTCAGAGATGTCACTGGAAAATTAGATGTTCAGGATAATAGAAGGAACTTGATTGTGGGTATCACAGGACTCTGAATTGGATAAAGCGTGAAATGGAGCTGCTTTCCTTATTTAAACTTTTTGAAATGGGAATGCAGGTTGAGTGCAGTCTATATATGGTTAGGGAAAATTTGCAGTATTATTTCAGGTACTATCTACGACAGGACTTGGCTATGAAGATTAAAATCTCAAAAATCTATACAGAAACACTTGAAGTAAAGGAAAAACAGTTTCAGTATGAAGAAGTGTTCATAATGCTGTGTCTTCAAATTTTCATAGAAATGACAGATTTTTAAATGAATACAATAATTTGAAAGTCAAAATACATTATATGTCTGATGGATAAAAGAAGCATGGCTGTGTTGGTATCATTAGATACCAAGAAACATTGATGAGAGTGTAGCAGTGACAGATTATCAGGAGACAGTAATTCATAAGAAACTTGTAAAAAGCAGAGGAAAGGGTGAGTAAGTAGCATGAAAATCGATGATAAGCAGGGTCTTCCTAGTGAGACAGAGAGAGAGAGAAGGAAAGGAGGGAGGAAGGGAGGGAGGGAGGGAGGGAGGGAGAAAGGGTGGCAGGGAGGGATGGGGATAGAGAGTGTTTACACAAGGAGCTGATAAGATAGTCAAATGGTAGAACATGTTGCCCAGATGTACCGTCTCCATCCTTGCAAATTTTCAAGATCAAACTAGACTAAGCCTTAAGCAACCTTGTCTGACTTATAGCTGGTCCTGCTTTAAGCATGAGGTTGGACCAGAGACCTCTTAAGGTCCCTTCCAAACCAAGTTATCTTATGATCCTAAGATCCCAGCTCCCAGCATTAACAAGAATAACAGTTGCAAAAGTAGCATGGGTGCATTTCCACTGATTCAGAAGTAGCTTATGAATAGCTATGCGGCATCAATCACCATCTGATAAATATAATTACATCCATACCCACTTTGGGGCAGCTACACAGTCTTTCCTGAACAGTTAATACAGCTCACATTTTTAATGTAAAGAAGCCCTATATTTCTAAGGAACAAAAAAGCAACACCATCAATCTACTGTAAAGAATCAATTTACTAAAATACCATCATCATCCATCAGCTACTAATCTTTAAATAGCAATAATTACTAAATGTTCTTGTGCCTACTAAACTACACAAAGACAGGATATAAACACATTTTTAAATCACTTAAGCAATAAGTTACAATGGATGCCATGCATCTTGACTAAATAAATACTGTTGACCTGGATTTCACACAGCACAAGAAATTACATTGCCTTAAGTTGGGAACCCAACTTAAGATCCTCCATATTAAAACATCTTTCTTCAGTCTTGAGGCAAAGAAATCTCTGTTTATAAATTTCTCTGAACAGTCATATACTTCATGTATCAGGTGTCCCTTTCAAATTTATCTGATCACAGTGAATCATGTTCAAATGCTGAATGTCTTCTGGAATGCTTTTTAAAGTTCAGAAAAGTTGCATGAGAGTGTTCTTTACACTCATATGCCATCTCGAGTAGCACAGTTTCTCAATACACTGCTTTGAAAATAAAGGTTTATATGGAAAAATATGCCAGATCCATTTACTCTGTCCAGCTGTCACTGAAGTTCCCAAATTATTCAGTCCTTCTACCCAATATAACAAAATATAGTTGATACAACCTAAGATGTCTTCAAGAACTTGAACACAGACACATAATTTTAAACGTAAGTTTTGGCTGGAAAAGTTTTGAAAAGAATATTTAAGCCTGTGGATTAATAAGTAAGAGTTTCTGAGTTTAAATTTAATTCTTCATCAGGATAAATTTAGATTCATTAAATGAAGGTGTTATAAAGCAATGTTAGCAGTTGTCAAGTCCTGCTTTATATAGTCAGTCAAGGTTCCCGTGTTGGGACTTAATCAACAAGAAAAGAAAAAGAAGAAAAAAAAAAGAATATGAGTGGTGAAATACAGAGTTAAATACTTGCATATAAGGCAGTGGCTGGGGAAGAGTCCTATGTGTTTTTAATCAGCATTTTAAAAAGCACACAGACATGTATGATCTTAGAATCATTTAGGTTGCAAAGGACTTCAGGGGGGTCTCTAGCCCAAGCTTTTTTATGTATCTGGTCATCCAATCCTCTGGACTAGATGGATATGATAATATTGTGGGAGATGGTATTAAGGGCACACATTTAGACTACTCTAAAGCTTCAAAAATACACAATTTATAAAGGTATAAAGGTGATTTATTGAGGAATTAAGTCAATGAAAATGGATAGATATTTTTAAAACACATAGTTCCAGTGCTATACATGCAACTCTCTTGAAAATAAAACATAAGACATTGTTGAATATACACTCATCCATGCATTTTAGTTTACCTTAATTTCAATTTGCCACATGTTATAAAATAAAAAGTGCTGTGTGTTGCACCTAGCACAGATACCAAATGGTTGTGTTACCTGTAATGAACAGCAGTGTCACAGAAAAGAGAAACACTTGTCTACACCTTCAATGTCTCCAGTCTTTACAACAAAAGATTTTTTATCAGACTTTTTGGATACATTGTTGCTCATTACTCCTCCAATTATTTTTTAAGAAAATACCAGAATGATCATACCATTAGTTTTTACGACATCACTCTCCTCTAAAAGTCACTCAATCTGCTTCTCACTGCACATTTTAGCAGAATCAGAGGCCCTTAGTTTTTAAAATCAAGTTATTCTGTTTTATTTTTCATTTTCTCCACAAATCTCTAAACTGTATTCTTTGCTGAACCACTATTTCACAGTAATCAAACCAGCATGCTGCAACTATGGGAATACTGTACAGACAAACAAGCACAAAAACTGTCCTTATATTAAAAAACTTATAAAGAATAGGCATCTACCAGCAGAAGAACTTTGAACATCCAGCACGTACATGTATAAGTCACGCATATAGTCAGAACTACTCAAATAGACAATGTTGTTGAAAGTGGGAATTAAATCAGCTATGGTTTTGTATTTGGCATTTCAGCAGATTCTGTTTAACCACTACCAAGTATCAGAATTTTGCGAGTTTTTAATCCAAAGAACTGATTACTTCCAAGCATTGTTTAGGGTGCACATACCATTAACTCAGACCTCTTGGAGCCACCTACTGGCTTGACTCATCCTAGGGCTAACTGCTTAAAGATATATAATAACAAAAACAAGTGCAGGTAAATCTGAGCTCTGACTCTCAGGTAGTCAGGATGTGAGCCGGTTCCAGTTCAGAAGACCTATATCAGCATTAGCATTATCAGCTCAGACTAATACAGTTTTTAAAAAAAGGAGTACATGAGCTTGAAATCAATGTCTGCTAGGTTGTCTTGAGTCTCAGCTGGGCTGTGGTTGACCAGGCTTGGACACAGAGTGTGTGCTTGAATCTGCCCATTTTGCAGTCTGTAGCGGCACAAAATCCCATAGACACATAAGAATATCCAGGTATTAGGCAACCCATTATAGAAAATTGTTGAGTGAATCCTAGTCCTGGACACAATAAACATCCTATTTTAAGGCATTTATCAGCTTTATTTTGATCTGTGTTTTCCTTCTTCTTTAGCTGGAATCCTCGAAACAGCAGAGGTGGCAGCACCACCTATTTCCCAGGAAGGGCAGAAAGTGATGGCAGACTTCTGCTCTTACCTAGCTGTAATTTCTCATTCTGACACCTTTAACAACACTAACAACCCTTATTTTTTGGTTTGGTGGTTTTAGTCAGATCAACAAGATAGAACACCTTGACCATTGCAGCAAATTCAAAAGAAGGGATGCAAAGTTGCTCGTCTGAAGAGAGATAGACAGAAACAAGACAATTATGAAAACACAGGAGACTCACTGGAGAGCCCTAGTATTCCACCTTTAGTGGAAACGTTCAGAATGGTAAAAGAAAAGAAACAAATTAACATTAGCACACACAAAAACAAAACCCAAAAAGCCCCCATAACCAAAACCAAACCTCCAAACCAAGACCAACCTCAACCGAAAATTCTAAACCCTACTGCTATTCTGATGTAAACAGGAGGCTTTAACCTAAACAATGTCCAGGCCTGGGACCCAGAACTTGATTGTTCATAAAGGGCCTTACCTCATTTTGGCCCAGTCTCAAGTAGCACCCTTCCAATCTCCTAGGCCAGTAATTACTCTTAATAAGCGGTCTGGGTATGGCCACTCTGTTCTGGAGGTAAGGGATTTTAATGGCATGGAACAGTCACCTTTCTGCCAGAGAACTTCCTGCCCTCTTTTATTTACAGGTAAAACTGTGAATTCAACAGGAATAAAAACAGGACTGGCAACGTCTCAGTCTGTTGCCTGGATTTAAGACAAAAAGGCTTCTCACAGTAGGAATATGCTCTGTAGTGTACTCTGTCCAGGCTTCTGTATCCATATTTCTACTACTGAGAATTTCTTCTTCTGTGAGGCAAATTCTATAGGAAAGTCTCCACTACCCAAAAGTCAAGAAAATATGCTGTTCCAAACAGGTGGAACTAACCTGTGCCTTTAAGTGCTAAATAAGAAAATAAACTGTTATAGTTTGAGGGGACAGGCAAAATTTTTAGTGGTTTTACTTCCCTGAAAAGACCTTTTTGAAAAGGAACCTGGGTATTCCATGCCGATTTCCTGCCAGATTCTATAAAAAAGGCGAGGAACCAGGAAGTTTCTCTCTCTCTGCTCTTCGCTTTCCTTGGTGCCTGTTTCGTTCCTGAGTGCCCTGTGAGAACAGTGGGAGAGGGGAGCAGAGGCCTTGTCCGCTGTTATCAACTTCGGTGAGGATTCTGCAGAGACTTGTCTGAAGCGACTGCTGAGAAATGCTTTGAACTTTTTTTCCTTCATTCTATCGGAGGACTTTCCTGAATCTCTGATTTTGGATTTTGTATATTTTGTATATATTTATTCCTTTTTTTCCTACCCTTCCCTGTTATCCCTTTTCCCCTGTTCCATTAAATTTGTATAGTTTTTAATTTCCAACTGCATGACCCTTTATTTATTACTATCTCTTCCATTTCCCAGGAAAGTAGAGAGAAATAATAAAAAAACCCAAACTGTCTCTGAATTGTAGCTCGCCCTAACCATCTAAACCGAAACATAAACAAAACAGTAAATAATTGCAAATGAAAGTTTTATGAGTGATGAACAGAATGATGATTATCTGGTATATTGCCTCTGTGTTTCACACAACATTATAGCATTATTCAGCTGCCTTCTGAGAAAAAGCATGTCACTAGCATCTCTCTCTTGCTTTACACTCATCTTTAAAAAAATGCTATTGATCATCAGTAGTCTTTTCTGAAAAGATATGAGCCTATTAAAGCTCTGTTATTAAGGTTGAATATGAATGGAAAGGACAATTGATTCCTCCTAGATTTGTATCCATTAGCTTTTTATTGTAATGCCCTATTTGTAACAATTCATGACACACCTTCAGAAGTGATTTTTTCTTGTCTTTATTTCATTCACTGGATTTTGCTGCTGCTATTCTGAAGAAATGACCACTATTTTTCCTATTTTTATTAGGGTTATGCAGCCATTCAGTGAGACCTGGACAGGCTGGAGAGTTGGGCGGGGAGAAACTTCATGAAATACAACAAGGGCAAGTGCAGAGTTTTGCATCTGGGGAAGAACAACCCCATGGATCAGTATAGGTTGGGGTCTGACCTGCTGGAGAGCAGAGAAGTGGAAAGGGACCTGAGGGTCCTGATGGACAGAAGGATGGCCATGAGCCAGCAATGTGCCCTTGTGGTCAAGAAGGCCAATGGCATCCTGGGGTGTATTAGAAGGGGTGTGGTTAGTAGGTCAAGAGAGGTTCTCCTCCCCCTCTATTCTGCCTTGGTGAAGCCGCATCTAGAGTCCTGTGTCCAGTTCTGGGCCCCTCAGTTCAAGAAGGACATGGAACTGCTTGAGAGAGTCCAGCGCAGAGCCACAGAGATGAGGAGAGGCTGAGGGAGCTGGGTGTCTTTATCTTGGAGAAGAGAAGACTGAGGGATGACCTCATCAGTGTTTATAAATATGTAAAGGGTGAGTGTCAGGAGGATGAAGACAGGTTCTTCTCAGTGATGTCCAGTGATAGGACAAGGGGGAATGGGTGCAAGTTGGAACACAGGAGGTTCTGGGTGAACTTAAGGAAGAACATTTTCACTGTAAGAGTGACAGAACACTGGAACAGGCTGCCCAGAGAGACTGTGAAGTCTCCTTCTCTGGAGACACTCAAAACCCTGTGTTACCTGCTCTAGGTTGTCCTGCTCTGGCAAGGGGGTTGGACTAGATGATCTTCCGAGGTCCCTTCCAACTCCTAACATGCTGTGATTCTGTGGTTATAAATTAAGATATTAAGTTTAAGCCAACTAAATCCTGCAAATTCTTTTTTTTTTATGGAAGAACCTGAGTCAGCCATGCCCAGATTGTTTTGTTAGCTATGTTTAAAGTTACTGCAGAACACATAAGTTTGTGGATGTATCTTGATATCAGTATGTAAATCTTCAGTCAGATCAGATTTCTTTGAAGATGAAACTGGCAGTCTCTGCTTAAAAGATTTAAACATTTCTAAACAAGTTATACTTTTAAAGGGAACAGTCTGAAATAAATCAGAACTTCTGACTGCCCAGTCTGCAGTGTTCTCTAGTGATTGCCATTTAAGAGCCCAAACAACATGGTTCAGTACAGGTGAAAAAAAGCAAGTTTTGAATCTGAAGCCAGCTATACAAGTAGCTCTGCTCTCTCCAGGGCCACAAATAACATGATATCAGCTAAGATGTCAGCAGGTATATACATTTAAAGTTTCATTTTAAAAAGGGGATTTCTAAAATACCACTTTGAAAAGACTTAATGACCAAGTTTCTGTTTCCTTTAAGGAGAATAAAGGTAGGCAAGGCCTAAATTATATCAGGCCAATCAGATAATTTAGAATAGATCTATATAGTAACCATTCATATGTATTTAGATGTTTCCCTAACATAGCAGAGGTGATTTACTAATGTTGCCTGTGTTTTTTGCATTGTCTTCAGCTCCACTTGAACCTTGAGGGCTCAGCATTGTGTCTGAACAAATATTTTACAATGTCTATTTTCTAAAATGAATGTATCTTTGAGTTGCCTGGAGTTACTATTGAATCCAAGCTGAGTTAGAAGAAAGAAAATTGTTGGGAAATGTGAAAACAAGCCAACTCAAACTATAATCATGAGCAGATGAGGCATGATTTATAACAGGTAAGGAAAATGCTGCTTGCTTCTGAACATCTGAAGAATTTCTTAACCAATGGGCTGAAGATTATCATTGTGACAAAAGAAATAATGAGTTTCTAAGTTTTGAAATGGTGATGCATGCCTAGAACTTCCCTCATTTCTCCTGTCTGAAAAAAAAACTAGGAAAATGTCTAAAAAGAAAATTTTAGGATGACCTTTAATGTTTTGTTTCACTTAGTTCACCCATGAAACTAAGCCACCTTGAAAAGTCAACAGGCAAATATACAAACAAAACCCCCACACACAGTTGCTTATCTTTAAATAGAATGAAATCTAAGCGTTTCTCACAATATGATTTCCTGAACATACGATTTGAACTATGCACATATGCATTGCTGAACTGTAGTTTATTTGAAACAGTTTTGATTTTAAAAAATGTACTGCAAACACTTTATTTGAGAAGTGAGGTACTTAATAACTGTGGAGGTTTGGGGTTCATTTTTTGTTCTGTTTTTTTTTTTTGTTTGTTTGTTATTTTTTGGGTGTTTTGTTTGTTTGTTTTTTAAATTTTTGTGCCTCCAAGTCTAAAAACCAATCATAAAACGGTTTATCTAGAAGAAATTTGGTACCTCATGTACAATGAAGTAGAGATCCTTTCCAGTGAAACTTTTGAATGTATTCTAATTCTCCTTCTGACACTTTTTTGCTTCTTTACTATTGTTATTTTGCATCAGAATACAATCAGGTTCTTAGACCTTTCCTTCTAATTTCATCAAAATGCTAATGAGCTGGTTTTTTTCACCTTTTTAAAGAAAATTGAGTTATTTCTTGAGGAACAATCTAATAAGGAGATAGACATATATTTCTCATATTTTTGAGGTTCAATATAATTTCTCTAAAAATATGTTACAGCAAACAATGTAGAATCTGCTTTACCTGACATTTTAAAAATAATTTTAAAAAATCCACCCTAATAAGAATCAACACAATAGCATTTCATTTATTTGATGGCTATGATTAAATGTGAATGTCAAACTTGAGAATGTTCAGAGAGATGTCAGTAGAGCAAGCTTGCTTTTTTGCAGGTTTATATTCCTACAGAGAGTTTAATATCCTTTTTCGTGAGTCACACAGCTCCTATGATGATTGAAGAGAAAGGAAGGAAAAAAATAATTAAAAAAAGCATTGTCCAAAAATACATGCACACCTGGAGAAATTATTGAACATTTTCAATAAAGGCAGAAGAGGGTTTTTTTAGTCCATAAATTTAGCAACAGTATGATGCTATTCCTTACTGAACTCTGGGTTCATAAAGGCAATCACTATGTTCAGTGGTGTAAACCTTGTACTGTGATCTGGGGAAAATACAGAAAACTAAAGACTCAGAAAATAACTTTGTGCTGGTGGACACTGGTTACAGGTGACTAGTCAGACTATAGTTGGGCAAAATATCATCTCTAAAAATTGTATCAACTGAACTGACTGGCAAAGTTTCACTTATTGTTCAATGACATATAAACACAAGGAAGATACTATAATTGTATTAAAATAATGTTATAAATTGCAGCCTTCTCTGAAGACAAAGCTGTGAAGAATGCATACTGGGAATTGATGATACCTTAAAACAAAAATAGACTAGTGCTGCAATAAGTGATAGTTACTTTGGTCTGAGGACAAATAACATCAGACAAATTACAAAGGGAATGTCTAGGTTCACGGTCACATAATTGCACTGTAGATATCCGTATATCAGAAATTTCCTTCTATTCCTCTCTAAAGTAACCCTATCTAAATTCTACAAACAAAGTAGATGAATAGGGATTTTTTGGGTATGTTCCACTGATCTGCTTTGGTGCTTAATGTACAATAACATAAAAAATGTACTAGAACAGGTGTTTCTGGATTACTAACATGTCAGCTAAGCAAATGTCCATTTATGGAGTCTTTTAGAGCAATACATATATATGTATTCTTTTCTACCTGTGGAAACCTGTGTTTTAATCCATATTTTAAATAAAAAAATGTTATTAGCAGAGAAGACAATTAAATATTTGTGAAAGTTTTAGAACTAGGATTTTTTTTTCCTAACTGAGATGTTACAACAAAATATGCATAAGCACATGCACAAGAGACACTAACTCCCAATATTTGCTTTATCTCTGTCCCAAAGTGTGTTTAATTATTCTATGAACAGAATATTTTTAGCTGAAAAAAACAAAGAAAAAAATAATTGGGTAGTCCACAGGGTTAAAAAGAATTACTAAACTTTGTTTAAAAAAACACAACACATATCCCCTCAACAGTCCCCTCAAAAAAAAAAAACAACCCATGAATGAGTGTACTACCCAGTAGCTGGCAAGTTTAACAGCCTACACTGCTTTGAAAAAGTAGCTTCTGCAGGTACTCAGGGTTGATCTCACCACGCGTCCCTCAAATCTCTCCTGGGTTGCATTGTAGGTGCATCAGTCCTGAAGAGCCTGCATGCCATCAGAGGGACATGCATGCCCTGCACACTCAGCAACGTGACCTTGGGGCATCCTCAGCAGTCCAAGCCAGATTTTAAAATGTTGATATTTTTTAAAAATTATCTTCTCTAACAATCCATTTTAAACACTATTGCAAGTAAAACTGGAGGTTTTATTTGACACAAATCACATTTTCTTTTAATTTCACCAATTCTTCAATTGTTTTCCAAGTTTGACTCATTGCAGATATACACGAGGTTTTTTGTGGGATTTTTTTTTATTCACTGGCAAATCAAAATCCCAGTTATAAGAACATTTCTTTTAAAATAACTGGTCCATATGGAATTGTTTCTTAATATTTGTCAGCTAATGATATGTTTCTATATAAAAACATGAGGATTTATTCCTATTCTAAATAAAATCATTATTTTCTATCTAATATAGCAGTGGGTATTCCCATTATCCATGTAAATGGTTAGTTATTTTAAAGCTCACTAAGATCTTGAAATCAGTAACATAATATGGCAATGAATTTTACCAGCTAAAAAGATTTCCACTGTGAAAAACAGATGTCTTGTCATCAGCTGTAAATCTGCTCCTATCAATTTACTTTAATTTCACTTTTAAAAGGGTAAACAAAGGTCTTTGAGTTTGCTGTTTCACTTATTCCTAAAGCTTTATGCACATCTCTACTGCAATGTATGACTATCTTTTCAATCCATTTTCTCTGTGATAAAAAGTAAATCTTTCCTTTATGTCTTCAATCACTTTCAACAAAAATGATTACAAAAGCAGGTTAGCCACAAATAAACTTTGGGACAAAACCTGAGAGAAAAGTGCTGTAGGAGCTTTCATAGATCTAAGAATTATCAAGGACAAGCTCTCAGGTAGAAATGAAATGCTTGAGTTTGTAACTTCTTTAACCAGGATTCAGGTAAGTTGGAAGAGAAGGAAAAATATCCGGACTTTCAATACCTCTTGTGCCATTTGTCGGCCCTTGATGATGTGGCCCTCTGTGGTACACTTTATAAGAAAGATAAGAGTTGCTTCATTCTCCAGTGCAGCCAGTCTGACTGCATGCATGAGGCATCGAAATGCACAGGTTGAAAAGTTTTCAAGAGCAGATGAACCTCTAGACCTACCATGCTGTGTCAAAGTAGTTGAAATGAATTTGCTTATTTGCTAAGTGAGTTGAATTCTGACTTCCTGATCTCTTTCCCATTTGCATCCAATGCAGAGCCTTGACTTTACTGCTGCAGGTAAGGTTATTTTTTTGACATTACTCAATAACATGAGTTTCTACAAAGCACTTCTAAAATGACTGTATTCATAAACTGGCAGGAAAGAATTTGCAACTACAGCAATATATGTGATTGCAGATATTCAATCAGAAATCTTTTTTTTTTTTTTTTTTGGCAGAAGACATTAAAACAGAACAGCTACAGGGAAGAAATTAGTTTTGTCCAATTTTATGATTAAAGTATTCCCAGAAGTAGAAAACAAGGGACTCCATTCCTACTTTATTTTCATAGATACTCAGTATATTACTAAACAGGCTTCTGCAAATATGCCTATAATAGTAAAATAAACAGTACCAGAGCCCATTTTCTGCTTCTGAAGCTGACTGTTTTAGTCTGGTTCTGTGCCTATGAATCGTTTGAAAGATCTGACCTGAGGCAGAAACAGTTAAGGATTGTTCCGACAGTGGCTAGTCTCTTGAGCTTCTTAATTTGCTAGTACATGTATACAGCAGAGGGATGCTAGTGCAAGTGCCCACAAGCAATTTATTGACATTTGTGTGGTACTCCTTCTAGGCTAATTTATTTGTGCAGACATCATGCTGATGGAGCTGGATTGCTATCCTTGGTATAGGCATATTTCCTCTAATTCAGTCCCTCATTAATAAATGGGATAGGAAGGAAGGGGCATAGTGCTTCCTTTGTCAGTGCTAGTGGTTTAAATCATAAGAGATAACAGAAGTGTTTTTTTTTCTTTTTTTGAACTTGAGAGATGCTAGGATTTAGATCACAGCTGGGTGATTTAAGATGCTCTGGTGATGCAGTAGCCTGGCTGATTTTAAATAAGAAGGGCGATTGAATATTTTTTAGTTTCACCTTAGAAAAGAAACACTTTTTTCTTTAAATAGAAATCTGCAAAACCTGGTTGCAATGAAAAAGCAGCTCATTTCCAAGTTTAAGATGTACCTAACCTACTTAATTTCTGAATACTTTGAAGCCATTCATCATGCTCAGTGAGAAGTAACCAACCTGGAGGAAGTGCATAATGCTCTGAACACAGGTGGGATTTCAGCTGCACTTGTTTTTCCTGACATGGAGTAGTGTGTCATCAAGATGAGAAAAAATTGCTCACATTGAGCTGATAAAATAATTAGCCCAGCCACATAATTACTCTTAGTACTATGTGCTATTCCTGCCATCAGGTGTTTTGCCCTTCTTTCAAGCCACTGAAACTTAATATTAAGCAAATGCTTTCAGCATGTCATTTGCTTGATGTCCCCACTACTGTCACTTTTAAAGACAGACTGAACACATTCATGTATTTTCATTTATTATAATTGTCTCTAGTACCTCAGCAGAATTGAAGACAACCAACCACACCTTGACTTTGGAAGAAAAAAGACGCTGCCATTTTATCAGACACAGATCTCTTTACTCCTGTGACCAATGACAGGACTCTAGGAAATGGCAATATAATAAAAACATCTGTTCTGTAAACTGAATGGTGAAAGGATCCTTCAATTCTTCAACAATTAAGTGGTCTAAAATAACATGCCTGGAAGAAATCAAAAATATGAAGGTCTTGCTTTTATATCTGTGGCTCTAAACATCTCTTTCAGTTATTTCTATGCTGTTGACTATGAAAAGCAAATAATAATATTCTGCCATTTAGTGAAAGGTTTTGCTGCTTTAATGCTATTTTAACACAGTTGTTTATTTCTTCCATCATGAGCAATGTTTTTGTAAAATAGATATAACTATTTACATTTTTCTGAACATCATAATCTATATATTTTAAGTATAACCCAATTCTAATACTTTTTTCATTCTATAAAACTGCAAAATTCACTGTCGAGTTCTAAAATTAAAAATGACCAAACGATCATAGATAACAAGCATTCAAAATGTATGGTGCATAATTATTAGATTCTTTCTCCATTTGTCCTTCTGCTTCCTGCTGTCTCTGTTGCCCACCAGTGAGTAATACATTTAAGGGGAGGAAAGAAATCTATTGACTGTGGAGTCAGATTCAGTTACTGTGCCTCATACTAGCAGGACAATGCATGTAACACAGCAGGCCTAATTTGCTGTCCATCTCCGGCTATGAATATTACCACCAAATGGCTGCAGTCAAGTGGCTTTTATTACACTGAAACTCTGCGGTGTGGGATTCTGTGCAAAATTTAGTGGCTAAAGTTCTTTATTTGAAAAAGTACTCTTACAGCAGCATTCTGCTTGGGCACCACAAGTGAAGTACATAATAAAGTAGATCCACTGAAAAACATGAAAATGCAGCCTGCTATCGTATCTGAAGTACAGTGTAACAAATGAAACAACCTTCTAAAGGAGCAGCAAAGGAGCAGCTGGGTAGCTTTTATATATAAACATATATATTGCCTGGGAATGGGTTCTTCTAATTGATTGCCAAGTTCATGAGAACACGTCAGTACATTATTTTCTGGATGCAGAAAGCACAACTGTGGCTTTGAAAAGCGAATTCTGCTGAATGTGCAAGGTTAGTGTTATGTTTAAAGCCAAAAGAGAAATTCAGCAGAAGAACTCCTTAACTCCTTTCTGCAAATAGTTGCTACAGCAATCAGAGCCCTGTTTTATGGCCTTATGGGTTATCAAAGGTGCTGCACACCCTCTGCTGTATTCAGTACCTTGTTCTCATTATGCTCATTGCTAGTAGCACTAATCATTCCTCTATTTTTACACTGAGCATTGACATTGTAAATTCACTATGCAGAGCAGGGAGAGTAAAAAAAAAAAAAAAGAATCTAGAAATTTTTGAGTTGTATAAATCTTTTGGGAACCTTTATGAAGAGATAATGATTTCAGTACATCCACATACACCTGCAATTGTCTTAATTCTCTACAATATTCTTCAAGCTAAAGCTCTTTCCTGTGAGTATGCCATGTTCCTTTTCTGGTTTAATAAAAGCCAGGCAGAAGAGGATGTGTTCTGATCCACGCTGCAATTTACAATATACAACAAAGCAGCTGCCCTTCGGGCTGGAGCAGGGCTACTCAGAGAGTAGGTAGTTTAGGCTTATCCAGGGTGTTACAACCCACCTTTCCTTAAAACAAGTGGGTATAGGAGCAGAAAATGGACAACATTGTTTTCAGAGGATGGTTGATGGAGTGAAGCAATTTTAGAGCTTATCATTATAAGAGGTACTGGTGATTTTAATAAATTGCCAGTAAATCAGTACCCAGTTCTCATACCTGGAAGAGTCAAAAAAATAATCTACCAGGCATTTGTGTTTCTGATAGAAAAGGACTAGAGCTGTACTGGTAAACTGAAGGGTGCATGGATTTGTGGCCAACTGAAAAGGTATTTTAACCTCTGAAAGAAAGTGCTATCTATCATTTAAATCACAAGCTGGAAAAGTTACATGACCTGTCTGAACTCCTTGCATGGAGTTATTAGCTAAAGTGCTGGCTGGACTAAGCCAAAATCATAACAAACACACATAGACAGTCAAGTTCCTGTACTTGTGCCTGTGTTCTGGAATTACTGAGGCTACCAGTGAGGTTCTAGCCTGTTCCCTCTCAGGAATATCTCTGAAATGGCCTGGGGAAACCACTGTAAACAAAAGTCTGCAAGAAATTCCTTTTAGAGCTAACTTAAAGGTCTCCATGGAAGGAAAGATCAAATTGGAAGAAAGTAGTTTACTCAAAAAAAATCCAAAACCCTCTCAAAATATACACACCAATTTCAATTGTGTTATAATTTAAGGGTGTGTAATTCTGTACTTTTAATTCAGCTAGCAACTGAACTGTTGGATTCAACTAGCAACAATTCAGTTCTGAAACTTTGTTAGTTTGCACAAACTGGAAGTCTAATCGAAAGGCTGAGGAAGCTGGGTCTCTTTAGCTTGGAGAAAAGGAGACTGAGGGGTGACCTCATCCATGTTTACAAATATGCAAAGGGTGAAGGTCAGGATGATGGAGCCAAGCTTTTTGCAGTGACGTCCAATGATAAGACAAGGGGCAATGGTTGCAAACTGGAGCATAGGGGGTTCCATGTGAATATCAGGAAGAACTTTTTCACTGTGCGAGTGACGGAGCACTGGAACAGGCTGCCCAGAGAGGTTGTGGAGTCTCCTTCACTGGAGACATTCAAAATCCGCCTGGATGCGTTCCTGTGTGATGTACTCTAGGTGACCCTGCTCTGTCAGGGGGGTTGGACTAGATGATCCTTCGAGGTCCCTTCCAACCCTAGAATTCTGTGATTCTGTGATTCTGTGTAATCCATTCTGAATCCAGTCAATCCAAAGCAATACATATAATGATATGAAAGACCCCTTTAAGGACACACATTTTAACAAAAGAGCTATTAACATCTGCAAATCGTAATTCATGATGATGATGGTGAGAAAGGCCATGATGATGATGATGAAGAAAATAATAATAATAAAAGAAAACTTCATTATGCAGAAAGCTTTTAGTACTCCTGATGTATTTGAGTGTATAAAACGCCAGCACTAAGAAGAAATAACTACAATAATTCAAGAAAAAAAAAAACAACAACACAAGATCTGACTGTTTTCTGGTTTATGGAAGATAACAGTAAAATGATGACCAAGAAAATTATATTCCTTTTACTCCTCATTTGGATGGCAAGACCTATGAAAAAAGTAGCAGGTAACAAACCCATATGCATTACTGCAAACTAAGGATGGTGCTCCTAATGGTATGATCACTGGGAACAGTATCATTAAAAACTGTTTACCTCCTATAACCATTGTTTCTCCAGTTATGTGAGCTGCATGAAGCCTGAGGTCAAATTTGAACTGAAAATTTAGAGATAAACCTCCTGAATTAAAACATGAATTCAAACTGTCTTGGGAGTATTCAGGAAGGACAAATGGAGAGACATTATTTATTTTTAAGTCATTACAGAAAGATTAAATACTCTGGAAAGAAAAGAAAGAGGGAAAAATAGGCTGATGATTGTGAATGATTTAATGGTGAGCTACATAAAATGCTGAGAACATATTCATAGAACTATTAAACCAAAAGCAAGATTATTTCCAGCTGCAGCTTTTAACTCTAGTGGCTGAATTACATTGTATGATTATTAACCAGTACAAGACATAAATCTGGCAGCGTCTACTCAAGTTTACCTGTATCAGTATCAAATAACATACTTTTCTATATTACTTTTTAACATCACCAGGAAAAAAATGCTGTTAGCAAATAATAGAAAAGGATTAGAAAAGCACTTTGTTTTCCAGTTCCTCAGTTTAGTCTGCCTCACAGAACAGAAACTGAAAAAAAAAAGGGAAAGGAAAACTATTTAATTTATAACTGTTTATTTCAACACCTGTAATAAATAACCTAAATGAAGACAAAATTAATCAATTTATGCATAACAATTTCTACATATCAAAGTTTCTATTATACAGAAGGAAAAACAACCACTACAATAATTAAAGTGAGAATATCTTTCCTTCATAAATTAAGTATTGTTTATATTATATATAATTCACAAAGTTAAAATGAGCCTCACAGTAAAGCCTTGAGTATGAAATCAATGATCTACTGTGAGCCTGAGTTTAACTTTGCAGGATATGGTGAAGTAATCACAGACCACTAATTAATAATTTTATGATCATCTTTTTTCCCTATATGTGAAGACTTTTACAAAATTAGATGACTTTTTCTCCCTTTTTTTAGAGGTAGAAATGAATATTTAAATAGCTGTTTCCAGCTACAATTTTGTGCCCTTGTGGGACTGAACATTTCTAATTAGGTTTATATAGCCCCTAGCCAAATTACTAGAGTAGTCTTTTCACTGTTTTCTATGCAAAAATGTAGGCCAGTCAGCATTACACAAACTTCTGTTTCAACTAAAGCAAACTTCATTCCACGTGTTACAGCAATGCATGTGCTCCATTAACTGGTCACTTGCTTGCTCAAGCGATTCTGTATTAAGTAGGAGTATTGTTATACCTAACAGCAGACTATACTGGTAAAAGGAAGCTGTTAATTCTAGAAATGCACTGAAACAAATTTTGAAAAGTAACAGCATATGTAGCTGTTGGTAAGATCAAAAGACTTAGGATCTTAGGATCTTAATAGACCACTTCTGACTCAGAACAGTTTGGAAAGGACAGTTACTTCATATGGTCTTATACTACATTAAGTTTAAGATAATTCCATTATTTTCATAGAATTAAGTAAAAAAAGTAAGTAAAAGCTGACATGCAATCAGTGTGCAGTGGAATTATTAGTCACAACTTCATTTGCTATCAGTGGACGAGCTATTCTTATGCACTTGTACTAAGCACTGTAAAAATGAATACGAGAAAAAGTTCTCACTGGGGCACACATCAAGGTCAGGGAAGGTAATGGTAGCTCCTTAGGTCCTCTGCTGAACATAGGTGGATGTTGCTCCTGCTCCCTGCCTGGACCCAGCACACACAGAACTGAGTCATTCAAATGGTGCATGTAAGCCAGATCTTGGCAGTGGACTATGTTTTGTTCTTCCTCTTGTTGATTTTTCCAACAGAGTAGCTAGTTATAATCTTCCCATCTTTTTAAATGGGCCATGCTATCCATGTAATCCACCACCTTACTGTATCACCACTCTTCTGAGCTTCAGCTTCCGGGTCCTTCCAGTTTAGCCACCCTCACTCTCATTGAGAACTTCCTCATCTTCATTCACAGCATCCCCTGATAGCTCCCACCCTAACAGCTCTCCAACTCCATGCACAAAACCTCCTGCTCTACTGTCAACAGACTTGCTGCTCACTGCCAGGGCAGCTGTGTGCTCACTAGCACAGCTCTGCTAGCATTTTGGAGCCAGCACATACCAGCATTCTCACAATCTGGCATGCTGCTGTCGTGTCTTATTAATGGTGGGTTCATGGCAGATATAGAACAGAAAGTTCAAGAAACTGCATCAGGACAGTATGGGATAACATTTAGTGAGGAGAGCCTCTTCCTGATTCGTACTAATTAGAAGAGAGTGAAAATGAGAATTTCTCCCAAGCCTTTATTTTACAAAGATGTATTAAAATATCTTTGGGTGTTTAGATCAGCTGTGCAAAAGTCAGTGGCTGACTGGATCCCATATAGATAGCTTTTAGCCTCAGCAACACATGCTGGGTGGGTAAATTCCAGAAAGCTAAGTATGCCTTGTGTAAAAGTAGAAATGTGTCCATTTCTGAGGTTTGAATTTGCTAATTATGAGAATCCTTGAGTGTGTCTTTACTCTTGCAGAATGAAGGAGAGAGATAGAAATTTCTGATTTGTATAAGCCATTCATTGTAATGAATACAGAGCAATTAGAGAGAAGCAGGTAGAATATATGGAGCTAGGGCTGGTAAATACAGGAAAATAAGTTTACTTTCGTTACAGAGCTGTAATGGGACCATAGGAAAAAATAAAACAGACCACTGAATACCTGAGCTGTAGTTCATTACTCAAAGTCTGATAATACAAGTGAATCTTTAAGTCACGAGGGTGTCTCTGAAAGTTCTTACCACTGGATATTGGGAGCCAAGATGAAGGTAAGTGAATCTTATGACTTGAATAGAGTTACACTCATTTATTAACACATAATTTACACAGATTGTCAGATTCCAGAGCTAAGAAAACCTGACTAGCTAAGGAATGGGTTGCCACTGTGACTATACCTCCAAATGAGGAGAGCTTATAGCAGGATAACAGCTCTTGAAACATTGCTCTCCTAAGTGGAAGGTTCTATATCAAAAATGTTTTTTTTTTATTTTTTTTTTATATAGTATTACCACCTTTGCATGTCTTTGTTGCTGTGGCTATTGTTTGAATGTCATAGATATGCTATATATATGGCTATACTAAATAGGTAATTAATAATAGATAACTCTAGTATTATCAACACATTACAGCTACAAAAGTATTTAAGGGCATGCTAGTCCAAACCTCCCAGCTTAGTAATTGATAGCGAGAAGAGTGACAATGAGCTGTTAGAAACCCGAATCTCAGACTATTCAAAGCTGTGAAAATCATTAATATTCCGATTTATGTCTGAAAGCATATTCAAAGCCAGGAAAGGAACTTAGTGCAGGTGTCAGCAGGATTGACAAAGATTTTTGTTCTGCATCCAATTAGAGTCAAGCAGTTGAGCAGGGACGATGATCTTAACTTATTCAATAATATTGGAAAAGAGCATTAAAATTACATCTAATTGTGAAGATATTGGCAAGTAAGGACATCTGTTTTGTGAAAGACTCTCCTGGTTTGGGAGCACCAGGACACAAATTTTCTGTACTTCTTTACTAACCGGAGCCTGCCCGGGCCCCCCCGGTGCCACCGCCCGTGCTGGGCAGTGACAGTGGGGGGGCAGCTGGGCCTGTGGGGAGGGGAGGGTGGGTCAGGTGACCCCAACGGGCCAATCACAGCGCTCCTGCCCATGGCGCTCGGTATAAAATGGCTGCTCAGAGCTCAGAGCCCTCCCTGGGCTGCAGGGCTGGGGTTGCCTCTTGCCACCCCTCCCTGTGCTGCTGGAGAAGAACAATTGTGCACAGAGACAGGTCATCTTTCCCCTGCTTCCTCGAGCAGGACCAGCACAGCTGCTCTGAGATTTTTCTATGGACTGTCACCAGAGCACTGGGCCCAGGTGCCCCCATCGGCTGCTGAGTCCGGTTGGGGACTTTCTGGTCTAGACATAATTACCATTCGGGAAGCAAGGGCTCCATATTTGCATTTTCATTTATAGATCTGGATGTATTTACACCTTTTTGTATAATTCACCATCGTTATTATTGTCTGTTTCATTAAAACTTTTCTAGTTTTTTTCCTCAACCTCAAAGTCTCTCTCCCTTATTCCTCTGTTATCTTCCCCTGGGAGGGTGGTTGGGGGTATACCAGAGAGCATCTGTAACCCAGTTATTGTCCAAGCCTGTGACAAAGACCCTTGCAATATTTTTACTGCAGTTCCCCTACAATATTCTTTCTGTTTTTCAGACTTGAAGAGCTTCTTCCTGATTCTTCCCAGAAGCCACAGGAGGAGTATTCCTCCAGATTTTGTTTCAGTGGGTACTGGTTATTTCTACAAAATGTTTATTCCATGTTACACCACAATGTTTAAATCAAGCTAAGGATACCTAATATTTTAAGGCACTATAAAAAAAAAATCCATTTCTATCTGCGAAAATTACAGTTTGATATTGACTGTTGTTGGAGTCCTACTCCAGATAAGATGACCCTAGTCTAAAAATGAAATGGCAATGGATAGAAACTAACAATAACTTCTTATTTATTTTCTGTCCTAGAATAGCATAGTTTTATTAGACTGTAGTGCACCATTGCATGTTGACAAAACGCATCTGAAATGCAGAATACTTGTGTTTGCTGTGCATGAGATAGAATAAAACAGAAGAAATAAGACATAAAATGATAAGACTATTTATTTTTTCTGATGTTACTTCATCTAATCAAAAGTTAGGACTCACCTGATGTTTTAAATTTGTAGCAAATTATTTCCCTAGATGCTTTCAGTGGCTGAATCTCCATTTTTCAATTGTAGATTGAAAATCTCTCAGATGAGCTGTCACCTTCTATTATTAATTAAAATATGAAGAAGAGTTATGTCGGAAGTACTTTTTCCCCTAACCTTGACAATGAACACAGGATAAGATTACATACTGAGATCTGATTCCTTTGACTGGACTGAGTACCCAGACTGGTAAGAAGACCAAAACTAAATTAAAATCAATATACATATGGTCTCATTCCACTGCCCTAAGTTTTCTCTTACAGCTTCTTAGAACATTTAGGAAATAAATATATTACCTTTGAAATTGCTTTCTTTACTCCATCCATACTAGCCAGGAAAATATTAGAAATTACAGAAGTAGAAATCTTATAAGCTTATAAACCTGTAGCTGCAATCAAGTTGTCCCTACTAACTTCAAGAATGAGCTGAAAACTGCCTACCGTGGGGCCTGAAAGCTGTACACTGCCAGTCATCTCTCCTAATTTAATGCTGAGAGTCATCCAACTTTCCAATGTTAGCACTACCTTGTCATTAGTGTGCAACAAAAACTTAGGTCTCCAGATATTTGTAGTTGGTAATAGTTTAACAAAAAATAATCTGATTGACATTTGCAATGCATGTTATCTCAGTCTATTAAAAGCAACAAAGCTCCCTCCTCCCTGAGCACATAGCCTAAGCAGTACTTCTGTTTCAAAGAATAAGGCCATGAAACAAATACATCATTCTACTAACATGTAAAAAAAAAAAAAGTTGATTTTTATTTTTAGACAAAACATTTTTTGATTGGGAAATTGAAGTGATGAAATCTCTTTAAATCTCCCTGAGGATCTGCTCAAATTTGAAAATGATTCCGTTTGTACAGAATCCTCCTTAGATCTCTGCTGAATTCCTAAAAGGTTTTGTCTGTCTTTAGCACAGAGATTGCCTTCCCCTCTAAGCAAATACCTGTGAAATCCATTGAATAACTATGTGTCTCACCCATCTGGCATACTGAATTTCACAAAGGAGGACAACTCACAGGTGCCACTAGTTATTTTATATTGCTTGATATGATCCACAGAGTGGATCTGGATTTTTCACCTTTGAAAGACTGCATAAAAAGAAAGAAGAGCTTCTAGTTAAAACAGTTACTTGCTGACCCAGGCAGCAGAGTACTTGTGTGGGAATATAATTCTCTGATTATAGTTAAGTCACTGAAACTCAGTTTTTCAGAGGAGAGTACCAACTACACATTTTGCATTTTCTAGGTGTCTAACTTGAGACTGTAGGGTCTGATTTATAGAAGTGCAAATGCAGTCAATAGAGATTGTGCTTGGAATGTACAAAATGCAATAAAAACACTCTGCAAAATCAGATCCTGCATTTATTATACTGGACACCTAGAATTTGTAGATTCTCTTTAATTTAATCAATCAAAGGCAACAAACCTTACTTAGTATAATGGGGATAATACTCTGTTCAGCTTACAAGATCTTATGGAAATAAATTTATAGCTTTTTCTGAAACAGACAGATATGATTGTGGGGGAGAGAGGATGGAGTAAAATGAATAATAAGGTCTTAAGAAAAGTAGTTGAATATAATTCCACCTATCACAAAATGAGAAGAGTTTATAATATAAACTATACAAAGATTGAGGAAAAGTAGTTCAGAAACATAATAAAACTTGATTAATAATTTAATTTTTACTTTTCCTTTTTAAACTATAAGTGCTTAATTAGTGCTTTAAAATGGTTCTTTTTTTTTCCTTTTATAGTTCTTTTATAAATACCTTATTTTTTACAAAAACAGGTGTTCAAATTATATTGTGGATCACACTGAATTTAAAAAAAATTGTTTTCTGTGTGACTAGTATTAAAGACCAAGTTTAGAATACCTTCTAGAGATACCTAACCCAATATGCAAGGCATCTCTATGCACAGAGAATATTGGGTAGCTCTGCAGGGGAGAGATATACTTCCATAAAATGGTGAAGAAATGTAACAAGACATTTCTATAATGCTATTGTTGAAATGTGAATTACAGTAATTTTGGTGCACTTAATCCCCATATAACACAGCAGAAATTTGCTGACTCCAAAAAATCTGAAAAAAAAAGTTTTCCTTCATTTAAACTGAATGATCCTAATTCAAGGATTTTCTGTTGCCTTGTGGTTCCTGTTGTTTGTTGTATTGTTCCTGGAAAAATGTAATTTTTACAATATTTTTAGCCTCTAGGCAATACAGAATGAAAAATAAAATAAAGTAAAATGGAATAAAATTATCATAAGTGTAATGAAATCACCTTCCTCTGGATTAATGTTAATTTACTACCAACATTGGAAAAAAGATATCACAAAGTTACATGTTTAATGTTTTTCAAGATTTGTGCTGTTTCTTTCCTTCAACAAATGAACAAATTTAAACAGCTCCACTTATAAATATAAATAATGGCCATATTGTACAAAAATTTAATCTGAATAAAACATGTACAAGTAGATTCCAATTTCATTCACAGAATAATATTTCAGATCACAAAAAGAGCCACACTTCATAGTGAAATGAATTGTATTTATGAAATAAGCTGTTTTTCAATAAAAACAGGATAAAAACCTAAGTCTTGATAATTTTTAAAAATGCCCTTAAAAAAAATAATAATTTGATAATATTGAATATTAGTGTTAGCTGCCTCTTCTGAAAATTGAAGTCCTCTATTTCTTCGAAGAAAAAAAATATATAGCTGCTGCTGCCCATGGTGTAAGCATGCTTATTGTGCCCTTGGGGGCCCAATCCAACTCAGCTGAAGACGATGTCTGTCTTTTGATGGACTTCAGCGTATAGTTGAATCAGACCTTAAGGGGAAGGCTGACCAAAAAATGAGTTCTATCAAACTGTAAAAGAAAAAGTTCATCCCAGCCACAGTCCAAATCATGTCAGCTTTAATAGCAGATGAATCTGCCCTCAGCCCTTGGCCATTCTGTGAAATTTACCAGCAAAGTGTTGTTTAGAGCAACAGCAGTAAGAAGGATGCAAAGAAAACAAAAATCATAATAAAATTTAGTGCAAAGAATAAATATAATCTTTTACCTGTCAGAACATTGCTTTCTCTAACTGGTGTAGAAATACTTACGATTTTCAATGCTTTGTGCATACTCCTGAAAATATTGCAAAGCACATAATTGGAGAAATCAACATACACATTTCAGAATATACAGACAAATACATTTCACAATTTAATGTGATTTTTAATAGAAAATCTTTAATATAGCTGCTAAAGTAAAAGAATATCTGCATGGGGTACTAAAGGCTGAATTCATTAGTTCAATTAAAGCTACTAGCTCTGCACAGCTCCACTCAAAGATCTGAAAGGAGACAGCTCTGCTTGAACATTTCCTTTTAATTGTGATAATATTGGCATTCTCTTAATGAAAGTCTTTAAAGGGAAAATGCAAAATACTAAAAGATACTCTTTTAATCAAATACAAAGAAGAGAGGAGAATAGTCTCAAATATAAAAGAATAAAATAATTAACAATCAAATATAATGGTAGTATTCTTATGCTGATTAGGACACCATAAATGCATCTTGGGACTGGAATTAATCAAAAATTTATGCCATTTTCTTTTTATAAGTGTCTGTGGAACGAAGTAAATTCAGGTTATAGAAATACAAAGAGGTAACACAAGGTTAATTTATAAAGAACTAAGCAACTAACATATTTCTTTTACTAATCAGTAGGGGGGAAACGGTTCTGTTCTTCCCTAAAGCAACTTTTGGTAGCACTGGTTGAATTAATCAATAATAATTCATGGAACAGTACCAGTTTAGCTAGCTTTGCAGATGTTTTATGTCAGGAAAGCAATGTAAACCAGTAGGGTTGGTCTAAATCATGACTTCTATTGAGGTAGACAGTAAACAATAATGCTTCAATTTTTACCTGTTCTTGAACATACATGAAATATTTTCAAACTTTCAGGGAAAGTTCAGAAAACTTTGCTTTTCTGTTGCAAGTGTGAGGAGCATATATCATTCCACAATCCACTCCCTGAGATGAACATTTTAAGTATGGTCTCCAAGAGGAAAGTTTTATCTTTCAGTCCAGAATTTTGCTAGAATTAATCCCTAGGGCTATAATTCCCACCATTTAATATAATCTAAACTGTGGTTCTCTGTACTGGTTCACATTAAGTAAATACTATTTTATAGCAGTAAAGCAGTTTCAGCCAAAGTAATAAATGTTATTCCCCAAGGAAAAGACATTGTTCCAATAAAAGACACTGAGTAATGTATCTGATAGTGCTCTGTGTGTGTTAGAAGACAGTAATGCTTCAAAAACTGAAATTCAGCCTTGGTGAGGTGGTGTTCAACTTAAAGATCTCTAAATTGCCAGCAATTTTGCAATGGTAATTCTGTCCCTAAAAAGCATATTTCGGTATGGATACTACAGAAGGCTGTTATGTGCTGCAGGGCACTGGGTCAGCTGAGGTTGGAAAAGGCTCCCTCTGGTCTCACAGATGTCAGTAAACTCCCTCTGAATCACAGTAGCTTCAGGGATAAACAGCAGAGTCTTCAGCTCGTCCTGATACTCTAAACTAGCCTGCTAGAAGTTTGCCAGCTTCAGATATGAGCAAGTGACAGAGATTACAATGACTGTATCAGAAGTGCAGGAGCATAGTGCTAGAAGGTGAGACAAGCATTTTCCATTGTCAGTGAGGTTCAAGTGAGTGGGATAATACTGAGCGGTTTTAGTGGTAAATTCTGCTGGGATGCATTTAAACTATAGCTCCTGTCCAACACAAACCAAAACAAGCAAGCATGCACTGTTAAAAAATCAGTTCAACAAGGTTGTCTTCCTGTCCAGAGTGCAAAAACATGGCAAAACACTGCTTTTCTCAAAGTCACTGGGCATGTCAAGCTGCTCACTGAGACTGTGACAGTTCAAACCAAACCATTCTCTGATGAAAACTCTGTTCTGGAAATTACTAAGCATATGTGTAATACCCCAGCACGTGTGAGGCACCTTGTTGACATCTTTAGGTCTATTTCTATGCTTGAAGAGAAAGAAATGCTTGATGTTTTACCAAAGAAAATCAAGGTACTCCTCACCTCAATGGGGAAAATTTTAAAAGAAAAATGATTTCATATGTAGAAAGTATGGGAATGCAAGTAGCTATCTGTGCTGGCCCAGAAAAAGGCTCTAGTATATGCAATAACCCAAACTGCAGCCCCTGGACTCCACATTGCCTCTGTATTTCACCTTACCTAATCAATCAATTGGTAAAATACAAGACTAATCCTGGCAGCAAGGACTTGGCCTGTACACTTTCAATGGCATAAATAGTAAATGAACAGATAATGCTATGTTCTTTTTGACCTAGTGAATTGCAGTTGTTCAGCTTAGTCGCTAGGGCTGAGAGTAGCTCAGCCAAGCACAGTCACAAGTTTCTTATTTAGGACTTTGAACAAGAAATGTTTGATCTAGGCAACACAAGCCTTAAATGATACATTAAACTTGGACTATATGAAAATTAGACAAGGGTTTTTTGGTTGCCTAATATAAGCCACAGAAAGGAAAATCACCAATTATTTGAATACCATACACTGGATACGAAAGTCTTTAAAACAAATGAACAAGGAATACTATGATTTATCTGAGCATATAGCCCAGTGGCTACTGTTCTTAGTTTGTGATTACTTTATGGTATAGTTTTATAAGGTTTTTAATTGTTTCAAAGCTCCCAGAGAAAAATGCTTGCCTAGCTCAAGAAGCAAGTGGTTGCAGGCAAAGATATTCCTGGATATTTCAAGATTCCAGCGTATGAGTGAGCAAGAGCAGTCCAGGGGCTTAGTGTTTGAAGACAACATTTCAGGAAAGCTCCTGAGGCTTCATGTAATTGCCATCTCATCAGAATTCAGCACACTACAGAAACTTGCACAAGACTTCCCACTTCTCTTCCTTCTTCTTCCCACAAAATACAAGTCAGAAAAAGGATAAAAAGTGAACAGTGACAAGGAGTTTTGCTTCACAGCTGTCATGAGGCTTTCTCAGGCATATTTGAAATGTAACAGTCCCTCTCTGTATTTGCCAGTTGTCAGGTTTTTTGCTCTTAGATAGAGGTAGAAGCCAAATGGAAGAAAAATCATGATAAGATGAACAATGATCCCCACAAATACAGCTTTCCAACTTAAAGACTCTGTCTTCCTAGATTGGAAGAAAAGTTATGCAAAATTAAGACTGTAAATGCATCAGTATTTAAAAATAGTGCAGCTGCACTCAATCTGACTCAGTTTCTGACTTGACACTGGCCTTTTAAGTACACTTGAGGAAACAGTCTGTGTTGCTGTGTTGTGTCTTTTCAAAGAGCAGTAACCTGCAAAAAATCCTTTTTCTGCATCCTCTGAGATTTCACAGCCTTGTCAGTGCACCTGCAAAAGGAAGCAGCCCTTGACTTGAAAAGTAGGTCTGTTCTCACTAGCTTCAGAAGTATCCAACTGGTTAGGATAAACGTGGCAGCATCTGGCAGGTGGCAGCACATGATGGTAGAATAAAAAAATACCACAGCCTAGTGCTTTATTGCAAGACACTATTAACTACAAAAATGTTTATGGCCCATACACAAGGTTCAATGATTTTGGGCTTCCCACATTTCTGCAAGCTTATTTTGCTTAGCTTGTTTCTGAAGTTCCCAGCAAATCACGTGAGTGTGTAATAACATGAAGTCTTTTAATTTGTTTGCCTGCCTAGTGGCCAGCTAATAACAGCCTTCACAGTAGTATGGATGGAAATGCCACACATGACAATACAGTTTAGACCTGCCGGTCTTGGTAAGGGAGGTAAATACCCCTGTCCTATACATCTGTTTCTCCCCTGCCTCCAGTAAATCTGCATCTGCAGAAGTATGTACTTGAATGTATTTATATTCAAATAGTTCCAAGGAAAACCCCAATTTCAAAGCAATTTGAAAACTACGAGTGAATCCAACTAATGTTATACCTCGTGTCTATTTCAGAGGGAGAATACCTTTGGAAGGATCAGAACATTGAAGTACAAAACAGGAAAGTTAATTTGGGTTCTACTCTTCTGCTTTTCATCAATTTGCAGCCTTAAAATTTGGCCAAAATATTACAAAATAATATAGTAGTTTTGAAAAATGATCCTATTGTCATTGCCATAACTCAGTTAATCTTTTACACCAGTCAGTTTCTACCCAGTGTTTGAAGAAGTTAAGAATCCAGATTCTTAGTATCAGTTAAGGAGGCTAAGGCAATTCATGTGAATTAGATCATTATCTACCAGATTCTTACCTGATGTTAAGAATTGTGCAGATGACAATAGAAAGAGCAGCATAGAAAGGAGAAATTTATTGAAATAATTATAATGAGGAAAAAAAAGGTCCAGGATACATATTTTATGGATTGAATTTCCAAATATACATAATTTTTAAAAATATTAACTATTGTAAGCATTAAAATGCCACATAAAGTAAAACCTATATTTGAAGGCTTGATTGGGCCAAAACTGCAAACACCTGCTGGACTGGAAAAAGTATGCTTTGATTTAACTATCTTACGAACTCTTGCCCAAATGCTGGCATTTCTAGATGGTAATGAAATTATGCAAAAGAAAATTTTTCAATCACATAGATATTTTATAGTTGGAATTCAGTTCTTGGCAGTAATAATGTCAGTATATTTTAAAGGCATGTTTTTGCCTTTTCCTAGTAGTATTCTAAGACTACTACAAAATAATTCTGGTTCATATTTCTTTGAGTGTTTGTCTTCAGATATAGTGTGATCAAAACAGCTATACCACTGTCACAAGCACTCCAGAACCTGGAGTTGAAACTTGTCCCACAGCTGAAATTCTCTGCCACTCTTGCTTGTAGTAGCTTCACTGCAGTCAGTGGAAGTGAGCGGTTTTACGCTAGAAAGAGACATTACCCTTGTACAGTCCTCTACTGCAGAGAGTTATTTTGAATACACTCATGCCCTAGTTCAGTTGTGAATTTATACAGGAAGGTATTTCCAAATAAGGATGAAGTAGGAACTTGTACAGAGCTCTCTGAATACATGAATCTCCCCCACCAAGCACACTGTCAAAATGAGGTCTGATTTGTCATTTGTGCTTTTGTTAGCTGAAATGATCATAAACCTTCTGTTTCAATATGAAAGATTGCAAGCTATATAGGGAAGGTGCAGGAGCCACTGGAGAAAGCACTTAGAGAAAATTGCTTATTGAAATCCTTGCAGTTAGTAATAGTCTAAAATAAGGTCATTTGGTCAGTGAGGGTATAAAGGGGTATTAAGGCTAAAAATATGGGGGGAAAAATAGAGGATAAAATTGGCCTAAGAAAGGCTGTGACTGAATTTGGCTATTAAAAACACTTACTTTTATTTTACTATTCTACTATTAGGTAACTCTGAGTAAACATAGGTAATAAAAGACTTAGTTCAGCACAGGCTGAGATGAACTTGATAACTGGAGAAAAACAAACTATGCAGTACATAGAGGGAGTACATAAAGTTAGAATGAAAGAAAGAAAGAGAATCTTGTCTGCTGATCCAAAATGTTCCTTGCAGGTAGGAACATATGTCATGTCTATTAACCAAGAAGGGCCAAGTCACATCTGCATTTACAATGTGCATCCAAAGATGTCTGAGGTCAATGTTAAAGCTTTTAATGACCTAACTTGACTTCAGAAAAGGCCCACAATTTGCCAGTGCCTAGTGCTCAGAGTAGTCGGAGTGCACAGGCATCAGAAGAAAGAGGAGGACAGCAGGAGAACACAAAGCACTTAGTTTTGCTGGTCCTGTTCTCTGGCGCTGCTCTTTTCATAAATTACCTTGAGCCAGATGGTATCAATAAAAATACATTCTCATACTAATTTCATACACACAGTTGTGAGACTTGGCGGATTCACTAGGAGTGTTGCATTCATGCCACAACTCGCAGAAAGTTTTGTTGTCTGCTTGGAAGTGTAACTACTAGAGACAGTCTAGCAAAGGGCTACAAAGATGATGAAGGGACTAGAACATCTCTCTTAAGCACAAAGGCTAAGACACCTGGGTCTGTTTATCCTGAAGCAGAGAAAAATAAGAGGGGATCTTATCAATGCTTATAAATATCTACAGGGCAAATGTCGAGAGGATGGGGCCAGACTCTTCTCACTGGTGCCCAGTGACAGGACAAGGGGCAACGGACAAAAACTGGAACACAGGAAGTTCCATCTAAACTTGAGGAAAAACTTCTTTACTTTAAGGGTGACAGTATACTGGAACAGACTGCCCAGAGAGGTTATGAAGTCTCCTTCTCTGGAGACATTCAAAACCTGTCTGGATGCGATCCTGTGCCACCTGCTTTAGTTGAATCTGCTTTAGCAGAGGGGTTGGACTAGATTTCCAGAGCTCCTTTTCAATCCCTACCATTCTATGATGCTGTGATTCTGTAACGTTTCCTGCACAGAACAATTCATGCTGCTTTTCCACCCCTTCCACTGCTTCCAAACTGTCACTGAGATCTTTGTCTTAAAACTAAGATTTTTAATCCAGAGAGATCTATTAAAACAGTTCTTGTTCTCAGTTGTGTGCTGGGAACACACTGCATCACCTGGAGGATTTCTGTCGGGATGTTATAGATCATTCCTCCAGATCCTTAAAGCAAGACCTCATTTGTAAAGTATGGCTGTTGCATTATCTTCCCTAACAACATTCTAGAGGTTTTTTTACTGTGTTTTGTCTTGTCTCTTTGAGCGATTGCAAGTCCTGTATACATGCTGCAAGCTGCTGCTGTTTCACCTCCAACTGTGGTGTACCCCATACTGGCAGCTATTATGTTTCCAAGGAAGGACTTCATAAGCTAGAATTTAGACTGAATTTTTACATAAAGGCATCTATCACTCCAGCAGCTTTAATAAAGCCTTGCTCAAAATGCATGAGCACTTTCTAAATACATTATTCTGTGTGCAGATGTTGCAGGAGCAGTGTACCTCTTGAAAAGTATGAAGCAGAAATTATTTTTGTTGAAGTAATTAAGTTTGCAATAAGGTGATTAGCTATAATAATATACTTGAAATCATACAAATGGCTTGGATGGTGAGCTTCTTGTAGGACCAGTAAAGTATTTCAGACTTTAAAACTGTATATTTCTCCATCTATACTGCAAGGACATGTTATCAGTGAGGAGTGTCATATTTTAAAAGTGAGACTGTTCCCTGAACCCATCAACTCCCTCTGGTTCTTATCATTGCCTAAAGGAAATTACAACAATTACTTAGCTGAAAAACTAATATTAAAAGAAATATTTACATTTCCTTTAATAATATTCAGCAGGAAGAAGCAGAGACAGACAGTACCATCTGCATAGTATCTTTCCTGTCACCCTCTGAAATCAGCAGCATCACAAAGGGCTCTGTCAATCAGGTGTCTGGAACTGTTGTTACAGTTCTGCGTTATCTCTGACTGGACTTTGAAGTAAAGCTTGTCAGAATTCGTAGTCTGTTAATGACACAATCTCACCAAAAATCTTTTCTGTAACCTTACAATTGGACAAAGTGATACAGTTAGATGTTCTGAAAAAAATAAATAAATATGTTTTAAGTCACTTGCAGTTGAACAGCTAGAAATTTTTTATCTCACCAGCCTGTGGTGTAGTTCTGAGCCAACAGTGGAACAATTACATATGCTGATCAGTTCTTCCTCTGGCAAATAGTTCTGTTGCTGTTGACGCATGTATTCGTATGCCTAAGCAACTATCAGCAAGAACAAATTTTTCATATTTGGAGCTGTATTCACAGTGTAATTTGTTTATAATGCCTAGGGAAATATATGCTGAACAAAGTAACAAAGTAGGACTCTATTAAGCTTAAGAAGCCATGTGAGAAGACGTGTGCTAGGCCAAGGGAATACATTATTACACCATTAAAAAATCACACTTTAGCTGAGAACTATTTTCAGATTTGCAAGTATCATTCTTAAGTCATAAATCAAGAGTCCAGATTTTTTTCTGGAAAGCCATTAATTTGCATATCTTAGACTAAAGGAGAACAATGACTAATAAACTGGAAAATAAAATTAAAAATTATATTGTAAAAGCATCCTTGATGTTAAATGGAATTTAGAAGGCAGCATGTGTACACAAAAATTTGGCAATGACTTACTGATATAAGGAAAGTATAAGAGCTTGCCTTAAAGTCTTAACAAAGGTTGTGATTTTTTTGTAAAATAAACAGGACTTGACTTAGAATGTTTCTAACACATTGTATTCCTGAAATTAGTCTTGTAAAAATCAGATCTTAGTTTGCTGAAAATTTTGCATTTAAATATCCCAAACTTGGGCATTTAAGAAAGGACTGGAAAGAATCATAGAATCATCAAGGTTGGAAAAGACCTTCAAGATCATCCAGTCCAACCGCCTACCTACATGACCACTAAACCATATCGCCCAGCGCCGCATCCAGACGCCTCTTGAACACCTCCAGGGACCGTGACTCCACCACCTTCCTGGGCAACCTATTCCAATATCTAATCACCCTTACAGTGAAAAAAAAATTTCCTAATGTCCAATCTGAATCTCCCCTGCTGCAATTTAAAGCTGTTTCCTCTCATCCTTTCACTATGGGCATGGCAGAAGACAACAACCTCTGACCCACTGCAACCTTCTTTCAAGTAGTTGTAGAGAGCTATGAGGTGCCCCCTGAGCCCCCTCTTCTCCAGACTGAACAAACTCAGCTCCCTCAGCTGTTCCCCATAAGACATGTTTTCCAGTCCCTTCACCAGCTTTGTTGCCCTTCTCTGAACATGTTCCAGCACCTCAATGTCTTTTTTCAAGCCAGGGGCCCAAAACTGAACACAGCACTTGAGGTGCAGCCTCACCAGTGCCGAGTACAGCAGGACAATCACTTTCCTACTCCTGCTAGCCCCCCTGTTCTTGATGCAGGCCAAGATGCCATTGGCCTTCTTGGCCACCTAGGCACACTGCTGGCTCATGTTCAGCTGGCTGTCAACCACCATCCCCAAGTCCCTTTCTGCTGAGCAGCTTTCCAGTGACTCTTCCCCAAGCCTGTATCGGTGCCTGGGGTTGTTGTGACCCAAGTGCAGGAGCCGGCACTTGGCCTTATTGAACCTCATCCTGTTGGCCTCTGCCTATTGATCCAGCCTGTCCAGATCTCTCTGCAGAGCCTTCCTTCCCTTAAGCAGATCAATACTTCCACCCACCTTAGTGTCATCTGCAAACTTAGTGATGGTACACTCGATCCCCTCATCTAGGTTATCAATAAAGATATTAAACAGACCGGGCCCCAACACCGAGCCCTGGGGGACACTACTAGTGACCAGCCACCAATTGGATTTAGTTCCATTAACCACAACTCTCTGGGCCCATCTTCCCAGCCGGTTTTTCAGCCACTGAGGAGTACACCCTTCCAAACCATAGGCAGCCAGTTTTCTTAGGAGAATGCTGTGGGTGACAGTGTCAAACACTTTATTGAAGTCTAGATAGACCACATCCACAGCCTTTCCCTCATCTACCAAGTGGGTCACTTTGTCGTAGAAAAGGATCAGATTGGTCAAACAGGACCTTCCTTTCATAAACCCACATTGGCTGGGTCTTATCCCCTGATTGTCCTGCACGTGCCATGTGATGGCACTCAGGATGTTCTATTCCATGACCTTGCCCAGTACCGAGGTCAGGTTTACAGGCTTGTAGTTCCACGGATCGTCCTTCCAACCCTTCT
>VZRW01011134.1:9259-87249 GCA_013398125.1 Aegotheles bennettii
AAATGCTTTGCTGAAATCAAGATAAACCACATCTACCGCTCTACCGTCATCTATCCACCTAGTTATTTCCTCATAGAAGGCTATAAGGTTGGTCAAACATGACTTACCCTTGGTAAAGCCATGTTGACTACTCTTAATGACCCCCTCATCCTTGATGGGCCTAGAGATAGTGCCAAGGACAAGTTGTTCCATCACCTTTCCAGGGATGGAAGTGAGGCTGACCGGTCTATAGTTACCCGGGTCCTCCTTCTTGCCCTTCTTGTAGACTGGAGTGACATTTGCTTGCCTCCAGTCCTCAGGCACCTCTCCTGTTGCCCATGACTTACCAAAGATGATGGAGAGTGGCTTAGCAATGACCTCTGCCAGCTCCCTCAGCACCCTTGAGTGCATTCCATCCGGACCCATCGATTTATGGATGTCCAGATTGCTCAACTATTCAATAATCATGAAGAGACCTTATATTTTAGGATCCTTAGTGAGAGGATTACATGCCTTCATTTCCCTGTCTTTTAATTTCCCATGTAGGTAATACACTGCTAGTTTGCCCACTAGCAATCATAACTGCTACATTGTAAAATTGGGGATTGCAGAATAAAAAGAAGTCTTCAATCATTTACCTTTATTTCTTGCTGACTTTCACCCACTTTCTTTGACAGTTACACAATTCAAGCTTATAGTTCTACTTTACGAAGTTGCTTCTCTATACCAATAAACTAATTATTAGAAGCACACCTGGACAGGTAATGTTCATTAGATACTAAAATTGAACAACCTCTGTTCCTTGCCTTTGATTTTTGAAGGTAAGAATTTGACCCTTTCTAATGTCCTATTTCAGGCTTGATGAGTCCTATTTCAGGCTTGAAAATTGCTCTGCTAGGAAAACTATGTAGCATTGAGTGAGCACCTTTGCTCAGCAACTGGACCTCTCTAGACATCTGAACAGCCTGACTATATTGCAGAACATGTACAGTTCTCACCTGACACCTTGTCTGAACATCACCAACTATTTTCTAAAGAACCAAGAGCAGCTCAAAACTGGGCACAGTGCAGGGGCTGGCAGCAGGCTCAACACAGGACTGTCTGCTCATGAACCTGGCGAGTGGGGCTTCCTGGCACTGTGTCCAAAGTGAGTGAAAGACCCACTCTGCCATCTTCAGCCACTTCAGGACTCTGGTGCAGCACCCTGCCCAGTGTAGGATATTGACTGTTCAACTGGGAGAGAATGTGACGACCCAAAAGCAGAACATCTTTTAAGAATAACAGATTGATCAGCCCATCCTTTTGGCAAAGATGGTCAGTATATAGAGGGGGAAAGTTCAGATACCACTTCATCATCCAGAGGAGGACTAGACTGGGGCTATCACAGCCATGTAAGGAGCAGAAAGGACCATATTTTTTTTTACCTAAGGGTTACTACAGTTAACTAAAATGATTTATTGTTTGTCTTTCTATCCCTTTATGATAAACTCCTGTTGTCTTGAACTCAGTTGTTTAACACATTTCCTGTGAATAAAGAAGATGTGTTCTTCCTTAAGAATCAGGACAACACAACTTGTTTCTCTAGAGGATTATGTGTTGATTTTGTGGATTTTATGTCTAGAATCTGATTCTCCTCCCATATTGATAATTCTTGGTCCCTAGTTACAGAAGCAAACTCCAGGAAACACACAGCAAATGATGATAATCCATTTCCATTTTATAACTCAGTGGCCCTTTCTCACCTTGCGTTTGCATTCACCTTTGCTTGCCAACATTTCTAATAGAATCTAGCTGAGGGAGAGTTAGGATCTTATGATTAAGGTCACTGGGTAGTTATAAGACAAAGAAAAGTTGTGTCTGAACATTTCTCATGAAGGCCAAGCTCAATACGAATCCAGATTTGATAGTTATTTCAGTATGTGCTACCTCTTTCATTTTGCAGCAAGCAAAATATAGAAAATAATTAGGTTAGAAATCCAAGCACTTCTAGCACTTGTCACTCCCTGAAATAAGTTAAGGAAAATTATTCCATGTAGTGGATTGCTCCATAATTGTCTACTTCAGGTTTCCTGTTTTCTTCTAGTACACTTAGTATCACTCACTGCTGAGTAGCTGGGACATAAGGGTGCAATGGATATTTATTTTAACCTGATACTCTTGTTCCCAAGAAAATACAGTCCATGAGGAGTTTCTGCACTGTCATAACTCAGAAGCTTGATGCACTTAGGTGAGGTTATAACTTTGCTCAAGTGATCATCACAAAGAGATGTTTCATGAGAGAAATTAGTTTCAAAGAGCTGTTTGCTGAAAGCCATGGCAGTCAGTGATCAGCTAGCATAAAGGAACATAAAAATGTTAGTAGGAAAAAAGTCTTGCACCAGGGTAATGGAAACAATCACTGGGAGTTAGTATTTCATTGCCTGCAATCCTTGTGAAGGTTGGATGATATTATTCCAGTTTGCAAAGAAACTACCTGAGATGATCTTAAGGGCAATGTAACTTTCCTTACCAGGACTGTCAGTGGACCCCAGAGCAGGTGTTGGGACTAGTCACTTTAATGCTGTGATTCCTGTTCTGACACCTGTGGACTTCTCAAGGAAGCAAATACTTTTTTGACTGGAGGAACATTAGGTGCTCATTCTAATATTGTATTTCAAATGAGATGTCTGTCTTTTTTCCATGCGCTGAAGATTGCACAGGTCCCTCAGGCTTTCTGCTGTATTTAGTGAAAAGACTGTAACACCTGTTTCTATTGTGAAGTCCAGTGACTATTAAGTGAGGAGCTAAACTTTACACTTCCTGCAAGGCATTCCTTTCAAGTATTCACCTCTTCACAGCACTTATTTTTTCAGGAAAGGCAATCTTCCCACTTGCTTTCTTCAGAAATGTAGTTTTTGACTGTCTTAAAGCTTGAACAGATTGTTTCATGTTTATCTTATGTTCAAGTAACCTTGTTCTTCAAAACAACAGCCCAGTCAGCTCAATACCCTCCAGTTACTTGTATTCCCTTTGAAGCAGCTATTTTTAGATGAAGACACTACTGAGTCAGAAACACAGATTCCTGTTTTCTGTAATATATGTGATTTTTCAAACAATGTTTCACATTAGAAAATTCTGCCTACTCCACAAATACAGAAAAAGAGAGAGATGGGATTTTAAGAAGCCATCTAGAGAATCTGGATGCCAAGTTTCCATTAATTTCAATGGAAATTTGACACCCTGACTCTTCAGGCATGTTTGAACATTTTCTTTTTACAATACACACTGCAGATAACTTGAAAATATTTTGCACTAGAGCATTTTAAAGTTATTTTTCACAAAACACAGTAACTTTATTATTTCTCAGTTTACTGATGCCACTTAGAAAACAGAAAATGTTTGTTCCAACTGCAAAAACAAAATCACATGGAGAAGCATATTTAATGGAAATTATGATGTTCATAAGACTTTGAAAAATATGAATGTTTCCTAGAAAAATTTTCCTTGCTTTGGAAGTGCCTCTAGTCTTAGAACAAAAGATGACAGACATGTAAGAGGACTCCAGGCTGCCATCACTGTCCTATCACCCATATGTTTCCACACAGCCTATAAGCACTGTACTCTTCCAATGGAAAGATTTGGGAGATTTGATTTAGGGCAGGACCCACAGCCACCCCAGATCCTAAACCTGTATCTCAACCTTTGGCTTTTCAGTGTTTGACTTCTTTCACTGATAAGAAATTCTGTAAGAAAGTTTAACTGATTGAGGTTAATATTATTGCACCCAAAAGTTTCGGTTGTGATGAACCAAGTTTCTTTACAGACATAAAAATAACATTCAAACAGTTTCTTAGAAAGAAATTGTGGAAATCTCCTGCATAGATAAGCAGTAAAAAAGTAAGTATGCTGGGGGCAGTAAAACTTGCTCAGCAAACATACAAACGTAAAGATGCTCATGATATGCATACACTGCAATGGACTTGGTCCTTTCTTGGTTCTTCTGCAGAGGAGTATGAGCGCTCTGGATGGGAAATGGTATGCAGAATGGACCTTCTACCAACCAAAATGAACCCTTATTCATGCCTGGATTTAAGGGCAGCTGCTCCGCTTTGGCTCTCTTTTAGCTAACAATGTATCATATATGTCAGATCTTGTAAAAGGCTTCAGTAGAAGCTAGGAAAGCTGCCAATAAAACCAAGTGAAATTTACAGCCTTTCCCAAAGTGATACTGCTGGCCCAACCTACACAACTCACAGCTCTCCTTCACCTCTCAGGCTGATTTTAATATTACATTTTGACTGACCAAATTTTGTGTTTCCTGTCACTGCATTCACACAGTTCAGTATACTCTTGATGGAGATGAATATCTGAACTCTGTTTTTCATAGTGTAAGTGGCTTTTAGTTCATAACCAGTGCTCACACAACATGTTCTGCTGAGTCAGTGTACTTAGAGGAAATATTTTAACATCTCTTTCAAGCTGATGACACATGCAAGATGGGACTATTTTCCCCTCACAGTTTCAAGAGAAGAAAATACTTCATCAGCTAGAACCCCGTGAATGTTCTACGGCAGTTTAACAGGAGCATTGCACTGTTGGCTATCTGGCTATCTGTCTGCATTCAGTTAAAACTCTTGGCCTCACCTTGGACCTCAGACATAAAGCTGGATATGTTCTTTTGATTTGGTGAAACTTTATATCAAATGTTCAATTACACTATAGCTGTGTTCCTTCTTGCTACCTCACACTTGCACGCACGGTCAGCCTGACACCCACATGCTCAGGACATACAGATGTCTTCCATTTTTTTTAACCTTTTTTACCACTGTGTCACTGGCATTCATGTTAATTCTCCATTAACTTCTGAATCTCTCACCAAATGCCCTTAGGAAGAGTCTGAAATGGACCAGAAGACCAGTTGTTCAGTGAAGCTATCTTCATAGTGTTACAAATTTGCTGTCTATGATTGCAACTCAAGTCTAAAGGAAGATGGGTTGGGCCCAGATTGCAGTTAAAATACTCTCTTTGACTTCAGTGAACTTTTGATCAAACCTACTAACTATAAAACAAAATGTTCCTTTTGCACAGACACAACAAGGACTTATAGGTTGCTTGGCTGGTTTGTTTCTTACGTCTCCTATTTCTTAGGTTCAACTTTAACAAGGTTTTGTAATATTGAAGACATGCAAACATCGCTTCCAAATATTTCTACTATTTGGAAATGCATGTTACCATAGAAAGATTATATGACATGGAGCCATCTCACTTGTTTCAAGAAGATCTGTAAGGCACGTTGCCTAAGATTAACTAGTACCTCCAAGAGACACCAGTATTCAGATCTTCCACTCACTATCCTCCTTTGTTCACAATATGTATACCTCCAACTATATAAGCCTGAAGTTTGGGCTATTCTTAGCAACCTCATAAACAACGAGAACTAGCCCTGAAAAAAATGTACGTATGAGAGGAAAACTTGTTTTCCTGCAAGCCCTGGTTCACCCCTTTCACCTGTAACTCAGAAGGGAAATAAACTGCTAATTTCTTCAGTGTTTGTTTTCTCCTTCATGTTTGCTCAGACCAGGCACTCCTTCCAGAGACATTAAAACTATTTAAATCCTTCAAATCACTTTCTGACTCTCTCTGCCTACTATCTTTGTGCCAAAATAAATGCACTGTTATCCACTAAGTGTAGTTAATGAGCACCTCAAAAGAATTTGATGACTTTGAAACTGAGCTTAAAAAAATAGGCCGGCTGACTGTAGCAAAAAAATTCCTACCCTTCATTCAGTTTTTCCTTGAGAAGGCTTTTATTCCACCTCATTCATTTTCACACTAGCTGAAAGAGTCCTTGCTTCTGAATCCTGTTGGGTTCATGTGGCATCCTTTACATTAAAGACATTGTATATAATGTCTGACAGCAAACTTATGAGAAGGATATAAGCAGTAGGGGTCAGGATATATTATTTAGTAGACAGCAAAACAGTAAATGAAAACAAATTTCTGTCAAGCTGGCATTGTAACAGGATGAAGCAGATGGGTTAAAAGATGTGGAGAGAGAAATAAATTGTCATGAGAAAATACAAATTAACCTCCTTGAGAATAAACTCCATGATCAGAATGATAGCAACCTTCTTTCAAGATGACTTCTCCCCACATCAAAAGGCCGTTGTTCTTATTCTCTCCAGAGTGCAATTACCCCGGGGAAGTTGTAAACTCAGCAAACGAAAATGTTCCCTAGCTGCCAGGCGTGGGTGAGCACTTTGGCAGTGCCCTGGCTGCATGTCAGGATGTGGTGTGGGCATACTACATTGACCCCATACACGCCAGCTTCTGCTAGAAAGAAACACAGGCTTATAGCAAGGGGGCTGTAATGCACTGCTTTAAGTGTGCCAGGCTGAATAACAAAGGGACTGGGGGGCACACTGCAGAGCACCCTGTCTGCAGTATTGGCAGAGTATTCTTCTCTCCATTCTCCCCCAACATTTTACTCTGAATAAGAGAATAAGTTTAAAAGTAATTGAAAAACCCTTCTAAGGGAGTACTATATTCTGTTGAAAGTACTCTTATGACATCCACAACCTTCAGATGCAATGCAATTTAGCAAAGGTGAGAATAGTATGGTGAATAATTAATTGGTTGTGTAATTCCTCCTTTTTATTGTTTGTTAATTGCTTTTTGAGTCCACTAGTGAGAAGCCTGAATAAAAGGTCAGCGACTTCTGAAAAATAAAAAAGCAGAGAGATAATGATCTAGGAATTGTCACTGAATGAGGGGGGCAGATCCCGGTTGTTCAGAATTTTCACAGCTCCACTGAACTTCATGAATGTATGACAGCATTAGGTGAGGAGTTGCTCAAACTATTAGTTAAATAAGTGATTAAAACATCTAGTACTTACTGCTAATGGAGAGAACTTATAGAGAAGTGTAAATCCTACACAATGGTGGGTTCTGATAAAATTATTAAAGGTGTGAAATTTAAAATGACAGAAGACTGATGCAAAGCTATACACAGAAGTTGGAAAGAAGTTATGCACAGAAAACAAGAAGGACAGCTGTGACTTGTAGGTACTTTAATTTCAACTTTTTCCCAAACCTGTATGAACACACACAGGAAAATTATATACAATTAAGTAAAGGGGAAAGTAATTAAATGTCTCATTCCAACTCAGTATGTTTTTGTTTAAAACTGCCCCAAATACTGTTCCTCAGCCCATTTTCAACCAGATCTAAGTCAGTTTGAACTGGAAATGAAACGTAATGAGATATAGAAATGTTCCTACAAATATTTAACCCCAGACTCAGGCAAATGTTGAGTTTATTCTCCTAATTCTGAAATTATGTTTTTAAAATATAAAGTGCCATCAGCTGTGTGTCTTCTTTATAATTGTATTCTGCTCATTTTTTGTGGTTTTGGCATTCTGGAAGTTAAAAAGAGGTAGTGCTTTTGACTATTTTGTTTTCATTGTTCAAGACATTTCTCAGAAGGCAAGTTTCTTCAGTGTAATCCCTGGCTTGCACTCTGTTCTTCACCTTAAGAGCTAACAAAGTAGACTCAACAGTCCTTCCACTTCCGAACAGAGACTAACAAGTAAACAGCTTTTCTGAAACTAATGCCTTCTTGATTTATTCAAAGAACTTTCACCATCAGAGAAATATATTAAAATAAAACATACTAAATATGTCAGTATAACCTAACCGTTTTCTTCTCTTGCAAATTAAGACTCAATTCAACACAGCTGTCCTTCACTGAATGGCAAGGTACTTATGGACTCACTGAATTTTCTGCCTCTGCTAGCACCTTCCTCTCAAAGGCTAGTTTACAGCAGCTAAATCTCTGATTTATATTTTTTTCCCCCAACATTCTGAACTGTATCAAAAAGTTACTGGTCTGCCAGTTGGAAGCTAACCCTTGATGACTTCCGGTTATATCCTGCCTATGCTTTATGCATATAGTGTGCTGCTTTCCTCCTTCTTTCTCTAGAGCCCACTATTAAAAATCATGTGAATAGTCTCATTTTTCTGGAAATTAACATAAGCAGGCATAGCTTATCATATCCATCCTAATAAGCAATTCATGTATTTACAAAAACTTTTACTTCTGCAGGCCTCAGCTTTGTAAAGTTTAGATACACATTTAACACTAGCAATCAGAAGTCAGCATGTACTACCATGTAGTTACCACATGTAACACTAGCAACTCTATACCATTTCAAAAAATGGTGAAAATGGTGAAAATATTCAAGCACTTTCCAAAGCTTTTGCTATAAGCTACATGCACTTGGAAATAAAGGAGCTCAACTTCTGTTGGCTTTGGGGCAAGCCACAGGCTAGTGCCTTAAGATGCCACTGCAGAATATCTTGCATAAAATTCCTCATCCTAATACTTGTACTAACTTTTAGTGTTGAAGTCAGTTAGTGATTTGCAGTGGTAGTTAAGGGGATCTGAGGATTCCCTTTCACCAAATATATTTGAAAAATAATCTCCCAGCTGAATATATACCACAGCTGACAAAAGCTCCTCTGCATGAAATAGAAAACATTGATCTTCACACTCACAAATTCCATCAGATGAGCTATGTTCAATTAATTATTAGAAGTTTTGAAAAGTTGGATGTAGTCAATGGAGAAATTAATGCTCTTTGCAAATAAGTTTCCCGTATCCACCAATGGCTTGTATCCATTGAAAATTACTTCAAAAGCCAAACAGCTGACATCATTTCTCTGCCGAAAACTCACAAAGAATTTTTGGCTTGATACTGGGTCATATACACTAAGGAAAACTTTGACCTAGAAAACGGATTGCGGTGCAGTGAATTAAAAATAAAAAAATCTTCAAAGTCTCCTCATCTTCCTGCAGCCTGACCTGATAAGTTGTGCAAAGATCCTAAATTAGAGGAGAGGAAAAAAAAACAGTAGGAATATGAAAAATTAGACTAGTTTCTGCAGCAAAAAATATCACTTTAGAATCTTAGTCTAAGATCCAACTTTCTATAAACACATTGCATACAGTGACAGATGAAACATGCATGTGCTAAAGATTGATTTGCACTCTTAGCAGCATTTTCATTAGAAGCAGTTCTGTCCACACATTCCAGCTACACATTTTTGCATTTATATAGCAAAGAGTTGGAAGAATTTCAGGACACTCGATGTGTCACAAGAAGTGGTAGAGATGATGCAGGCATCTTTTCCTCTTAAATAATAAATAAACTCACTGTCTCAGTTGTGTAATACATCACTTTGGCATGGAGACACCTTCAGCTTTTGCATAATACATGTAAAACAAGTCAACAATTTCTAGTTCCTAAAGAATTTATAACATGTTCTGTATGAGAAAACATGAGAGCTATAGGATGAGAAGCAGTGTGCAGAATGAACTAATTATTAATGAGGACTCCTAGAATATTTTGGAAAAGTCTGTGCAGATGCACTCTAAAAAATAAATCCTTAAAGTTACCCTTACAGTAGTACAGTTTGATATAGCACATTGGAAGGAATGAATAACAGCAGTTCAAAAGTCCTCTAGACTCATTTAGAGTCTCTCATGCACTTGGTCAACAGGCAAAAGTCAAAGGGTGCTTAACACGGCCGTGCACTGAAAAGAATCCAAGTCTAAGCTGGCAGCACATTGCAAGCAAGAAGGGTGGTCAGGAGAACACGCAGCTACATTAACACAGACCGTCTCCAAATTCATCAACTCTCAATTCAGTCCAGTGTTTCATGGCAGTATCAAAGTTTTCCTTGCCTCAAGACAACAAGAATATTTAAGAAAATGCCAACAAGAATATTTAAGATTCTGACTTCAACTGTTTTTTATTTTTAATTATGTAACTCAAGACACATAAAAATATATTAATTGCAATTTGTCTTCCAGTCTTGAATATCATTAGGAGTGTAGTTGCCAGCTAAAACCTTAAAGTTCAATGTGTTTTGTGAAAGCTATTATGTACTTTTACTATTTGCTTTCCTTTTGTTTCCCCTACTGCTAAAGAGATAAATTTTAAAGGATGACAAACACATTCTTTTAAAGAGTCAGAAGAAAATAGTAATCTCAATCTTAAAATAGTAAAACTATCTAGTAATTTCAGTAAATCCAGCATCAGATAACAACTGATCAATAACTTTTATCCTAGTAGAGCCACAAAGAATTTTTGATCAGTTTAAAACCAACTGAAAAGCTATTATTGTCAGACTTTTATCCTGAATTTAATATGTACTCAATCCTAATCCATGACCACATTTTAGAGCAATACACAAACAAATGTCTTTCTTCCTTGTAACTGAGGATACCTTTTGATGCTACTCTTTTTTGTTGTTGTTGTCATATGGAATTCTATACTGTTTAAAATCATAACATGAACCAAAAGAATCAAAAAGACTTTATGGTATCTCTCATCTAGTTACTATTTTTCCCATCATAAAATAGCATATGGTTATTTTTCTATCTTTCTTCTCCCCCACTTGTATACAAGAATTCTTCTACATAAATGGTAATCGTCTTTTAACATAGAAAGAGTCTCTTGCCATGCAACAGTTTCTCTATGCCTGGATTGCCCAGTAGATATGGGGAGTTGATTTAGAAAATAAGACATTCATAATGAATAGTTTTGTTTGTAAAAATAAGGTAGCCTTCTGATGCTTGTGCTCTTCTTTAGTTAGATGGAGTTGACTAGAAGAATGGCAAATGATTTTATGAGCTTCTGGCTAGTCTGGGTACTGTGAAGACCTCATGAGTCTGCAAAGTCTCAGGGTCAAGGAGCACTCTGGGAACTGTTCTGCATTGGCCCCGAGGGTAAATGAATGAGGAAACTTCATAATGCAAGCCTGTGAGGACCTTCTTTCTCTTGGTCTTGTCTGTACTTTCTCTCCAGGGAAGGGTGTTGATAATGCCCCTGATTTAGGGCATAAGGGTTTGGCTCTCCAAAAAGTGACTGAACATAACCTACAGTTAAAGATGAAACTGAATTGAAAAGCTTCCAAGTAGACAGAAGTGCACTTCCAAAATGATCAGTTTCTTTATCTGCCGTTTACTTTCTCCCCCCAGACAGGTTTCTTTGTAAATACCATACTGCTAGGCCATGTTTTAATAAAGTGTCATGTAAAAAGGTAAATAAAAGCTCAAATCAGGAGACAAATCTGATTCAAAAACATGAGTAATAACTATGCTTATGTTTGTGCACCAGTGGGAATTCACACGTAAAATACTGTCCACAGCAGAGACATAGCTTTGTTGAGGGTGTGAATGGACACAGACCATGACAAAAGCTGCCTTAAGTCAGTAGGATTTTTGTACAATCTATTTAATCACAAATACCTTTAGACATAGTTTAAAATAAATCCTTTTAAAACCCTGCACTTAAAACTTACCGTAAATGGCACTCGGTCCAGTACACATTTGGACAGGTCTTGAATTTCAGAAAAGGATTTTCAAGGTCTCTGTAGCTGTTTTGTTGCATTCTGATGCAAAAAATCAAATAACCTTAAGAAAATATCTTTGCTAAGGATTTCTCTGACATACCTACACATATTTTCTGTAAATGTGTGTATTTTTTGTTAAGCTTTATAAAAGGATCTTGCTCTGCTAAGAGGAGGAAAATCCCTATTTTTTTCTTTATGCTAATCAACCTACCACTTTGAGAAGTTTTCCTCATTGGAAAATACTTCTAAAGCTGTCCAAGGTCAAAAAGAAATTGTTGTTTGATGAGTTTTTGGTAGACTGTGAAAAAAATCTACAATCTCAGTTTAGTTCCCAGTCAACAAATGTCCAACACAACTGTCAACTGGCATTCTCATTGGCAGCCTCTGCAAAGAGGGCAAAGGCTAATATACATGGAAACTGACCTATTTTCTAACATTATTAGTAGTTCTGCAGAACAGGCTTCTCAGTGTGAGGAGGTGAACACTGGTTCTTACTGCCATTGCTGAGGCTGTAGTCTTTCATTTGATAAACACAGTTTCCAAAGTTCCCAGTCTGGCTTCTTTCATACATGGTATAAAAGAAATATTCATACAAATAGTAACTTGAGGATACACAGTTTGAAACAAAGTATATTAGCACTCACACTGAGAAGACTTTCCAGAAAGCTATTTGTTAATTAACTCTTTCTCTTTCTTAAGTAGGTATAGACATCTTCTACCAAATACTAATTCTCATTCTGTTATTGGGCTCTCTGTAATTTCTAACACTCTTAACCATGTTGATTTTCCAGGCAACATCTACTGAACTTAATAAGCACCAGGCAATAACTTTCTAGGCTAATCCATAATAAAGTACTACTTCCTATCTATGATACCCCGTATGCCCATCCATTTTCTACATTCATTTTTCTGTCATAGACAAAATTTTCAGTACCACTGATGAGCCTGTTATAGAAAAAGCAACCTAAACTCCCTTCTGGTCCTACATCAAACAATTTGCTAGCTATGCCCCAACAAACAACAAAATATTTATCACAGAGGTTGATGAAAGACAGAGAAGAGAGGATAGCTTTTTGGGTTTTAAGTACACTTTTCCATCATGGTACTACAGAATATTCATCTATTAGATTGCGAACTGAGCTAGCTTAATATGGAAAAAAGTGGAATATGGAAACAGAAATTAAGTACAAAACACAGTGATATCGTTTCTTCTGTGTATACTTGTACTTTAAACTGTGACTATTTTGCTTATAGAAAAAATCCTAAACTGAATGCAAAACACTACTCATTCACAAAACAGATGTTGATATCACAGTCTAGAAGTAAAAATTAATCTATTGAATGCAAAGAACTATGTTTGTTTACTATATTTCTGTCTGTTTTAAGAACCTGAAGGACTCATTCATTGATAGGAGACATACATCAGTGCAAATAAGAGCTAGAAGTTTTGCAAAAGAATGTTTCATGTTCCTTTCTAATCCAGTTTTCTCACTTTAAAGGTATCTTTTGAAGTTAAAAGAATTTTCCATTTCCTTTTACAAAAGGTTCATTTCCAGCTTTGTGAGCTTTAATTTTATAAGAATTTTTTTGGCTTAAATCAGCTTCTGAATTGGACATATTCTTTTTCCTTTTGCTCATCAAGTAGACAAGTCTAAAACTCTCCAAGTTTTTATTAAAAGCATTTCTTTCTGTTTATAACACAGTTATATGGCTTTTAACATTCATGTGTGCTTTGGGCCATCAAGGCTGTTTTTCATTGCTCTAAATGTGTATGTTTATTTACCCTTCCAATAGTTGGACATCTGATGTGTTGAATATTCTTTATGGAAAAACATTAAAGGGAAATTACTCACACTACATTGCTCTCACATATTTTTCACTCACAAAGCAGATTTTCATACACAGCAGACCACTTGATAAGGTGAAGCCCATTAAGTGCAACATATAGTTAGAACTTTTTAACCACTGTCATACCACACAACGATATTCAAGAATAGGGTAACTGATCACTGGTGGCCCCATCCAGTCTCTCATATTTTTTTCTTTTAAGACTTCTATTTGAGTGCCACATAGGCACATGTTTTCAACTTAAGTCAGGACAATCTATCAAACCAGCTGAAATAAGTTTGATAACCTTTTCCATCTAGTGGATGAAAGAAATATATGCCAAACCACGGCACGTGTGCTTTTTCCTCTTTGGTAAACATGGAAGTTTTATAACTATTTTATGAGGTTCTATGAAATTTATGAAAACAATCAACCAAAAAGCCTTTGTTGTATGAATAGGTATGAAAAACTGAACTTCATCTAAGCATGAACACTCTCAATGCAAAGGATTTTATGTGTGCCAGTTATAAGAACTTACATGTCACAAACTGTATGTCTGGTCATCTTTCCTGTAACATACTTGTTAAGAAAGAATCATAAAGTATCATTAAGAGCCACTGAGCATTTACAGGTCCCTATGTTTCTGTCTCTCTGTCTCTCTTTTTTCTTTCAAGATAAAGCGATTGTGTGGTGCTCCACTTGTGACAACAAGTTGAATTAGGCAGGAAAAGGGAGGACACCAACATTTTCAAAGAGCAAATTTCATGTGCCCCATCTAGGACTGTCATTAGCCCTTCATAGTTGGAACTGCTGGAGTTTGTTTTCTTATGGTTTTCTCAAACTTTCTGGTTGCTTTACTTTCAATGGTTGATGCTTCAACAGCAAGCTTTCATCACATCCATACCACTGCTCCAAACATGGTTTTCAAGGAGAAAAACAATGTCTAACCTCTTCTCTCCAAAATTATTTTTTCCAGGGATAGGTAATGCAAAATGTTTTCCCATTGCAGCCCAGGACCCTCTGTCCTGCTATTGCTTATGCCAGCTGAAATATTATTCTTTTTCCTTTTGCATTCATTACCTGTCATTTCCTTTTGATGATCAGAGTTGTCCACTATTTTAGATGCATAATCACTGATATCTTCTTGCCAATTTAACCCATATTTGAACCTACCAGAGGTCTTACCAACATGAGTTGCACACCTTAACCTACAGTATCATTTCAAATAATCTTACTCATGTCCATGTACCTGCAATCCAGATTCATATTCCTCCTGCCTATCTTTACAGTTCTTACATGTGCTGAATCACTATTTGGTGATGTTGATCTCTTCCCGGTGACTGAAGAAGACATCTATCTAGGTCTTTTCATTAACTTGCAAAAGTAAAACAGGATGAATTCAAACATCTCACTAGTGTGAGACCAGTTTATTTCTACTGAATTTACATCAGCTTCTGAAATTAATTTCGGCCTCCTTACCTAGGAGTCTGTACCATGTTTGTTACAGATTTGTAAAATAATTTTTTAAAAATGCACATTGTTGTAGCTTTGTAGACCAACAAGGCCAACTTAAAAATATTTCTTAACATGTTTCAGATGAAAAAAATTAAGGAATAAGGAAAAATATACTTCTGCCATTCTGTCACAACATATGTATTGCACTCTAACACTAGTGATTTCAGTGCTATAATAACAAAACATGTTTATTTCTAGGGTGTTGAAATATGTTTTTCCACTCTGAATGAACAATACATGATTTACAAGATAGGCATCTTCCCGTTTTCAGCATTGTTCTCCTTCTTACTTCAAAGTAAAGCTACCCTAGTTGTTTAAAGGATTTGCTTATTTGTTTTTTAAACAGACTCTCTTGCTCTAGCATTGAAAAAAATCAGGTTATAGAGGAAAATACCCTAGTCTCACACCGATATTACCAGAGTTGATGAGATGAGTGATGGTACGACTATGCTAACTTGAGATCTAGACATTCTTTCCAAGTCACAGCAATGGAGTTACCATACCTGCATGACTCAGTGAACCAGCTTAGCCAAGCTAAATATTATGAGATTGAAACCATAAGATTCTTCAACTTCTTGAGAATTCAGACAGTAACACCTTGTTAACAAACACTTTGTAACACCTTGGTACAAATAAGTAGGGCTACTTAGCATCAAAACATTCAAGACTGATGATGATCCAGCCCATTCAAAACACCAGTCCTTCTGCTAGTGGCAGGTAAAATGTGGCATCATGATCTGAATTCACTGTTGTACGGATTTATAAAGCAACACTTATTTAATGTTTAGGAGTGAAGCATACCACAGAAACATCCATGTGGATTATTGGAAACTGTATGAAATGGATATTACAGTGAAATAAAGGAGTTATCCAAACTGTCGGAAATTAGACACATGAATTTACTGCAATTTATTGTAATAATTTACAGATATGCCAGTCAAACTAAGTTTCCATCAGATCTCAGAAGTTCAGCAAGGTTGGGCTTGGTTAGCAACAGAATTGGAAATATCAATGGAGTATCATGCGTACAGTACGAAGCAATGCTGACAAGTCAGTGTATTACCCTCTTCCCTTTCAGTCTGTAATGGCACAGTCTCTCAGTGTGTAGTATGGCATTGTGCTCAGTTGATAACACCCAAAGGAAAGATATTTTAATTCAAATAAGTAAATTTTGTTTTCTTGTCTCAGTTTCAACTGGATATAATATTTTTCTTCACATCCTGCCTTCCGAAGAACTCCTGCCAAGTGCTGGAGTACATTATGAAGTGGTTGCAGTGCTTCATCACAGAGGTGGCCTGAACATCTGCAGGCATTCTGTATTTGGTAAATTACCCAGATTTTTTACAGAAATGGACCAAATGACCAAATAATATTGCTTATCATTTTAATGATACAATTTTAAACTGAGTCCAGCCATGAATCCTTGCAATTAAAATACTTACCTACCATAATGTTCCTTCATCCCATGCTACATGATGTAGCAGAGGGAAGGTTCTCTTTGAAACAAAGGAAGAAAAATGAAAGAGGTTCTGCTTTCACCCCCAGGGAACTGGGCTAGTGATTTACTCATGATTCCCAGTAGCAGATGTGCCTCCTGCCCAGTTAGTCTTAAATACTCCTTGACTCCAGTTCAGGTTTCAGCCCTTGATATATATAACTAGCAATGGAGAAAGGATGATGGGACAAAAGCAGCTTATCTTCTTATTAATGTAAATAAGCATGCTGCATGCAGTTTATATACATGGGGAAGGATCACAGCTGTATTCGCTTAGATGCCCAGGGCACTGGCAGAATAAAAACAGGATAAATCTAAAACAACACTTGTAGTGAGGCAGGGGTCGGTCTCTTCTGCTATGCCCATAGAGAAAGAATGAGAGGAAATGGCTTTAAATTGCGGTAGGGGAGACTCAGGTTGGTCATTGGGAAAGTTTTCTCACTGTAAGGATGATTAGATATTGGAAAAGGTTGCCCAGGGAGATGGTGGAGCCACCATCCCTGGAGGTGTTCAAGAGGCATATGGCTGTGGGGCTGGGGGATGTGATTTAGTGGTGATGTGCTCTATCTAGGTGACGCTGCTCTGGCAGGGGGGGTTGGACTAGATGATCCTTCGAGGTCCCTTCCAACCTCTAGGATTCTGTGATTCTGTGTGATTCTGTGATAGCCACTCATTTACTCCCTCCCCAGTGGAATGGGACAGAAAATCAGAAGTGTAAAAGTGCAAAAACCTGTGGACTGAGATAAAGACAGTATAATAGGTAAAGCAAAAGCTTCATGTGCAAGCAATGTGAAACAAAGGATTCATTCACTGCTTTACCTTGACAGGCAGGTGTTCAGTCATCTCCAGGAAAGCAAGGTTTCATCATGCGTAATGGTTGTTTGGGAAGGCAAATACCAGAACTCTGAACATACCCCCTTACTCCTCATCCTCTCCACGAGCTTTTATTTCTGAGCATAACATCATACGGTATGGTATTTGGTCAGTTGGGGTCAGCTGTCCCAGCTGTGTCCCTTTCTTGTGCACCCCCAGCCTACTTACAGGTGGGGTAGGGTGAGGAGCAGAAAAGGCCTTGGTTCTTGTAAACACTACTCAGCAATAACTAAAATATCCCATTATTATCAACACTGGTTTCATCACAAATCCGAACATAGCCCCATGCCAGCTGCTATGAAAAAAATAACTGTATCTCAGTCAAAATTAGTACACGCATTTAAGGAAAGCTGTTGATCCCTCAAAATATTCAGGGAAAAGCCAGAAAAATGACTGGAGGTTTGAAAGCAATATTTTACAATGAAAACCAATACACCCAGTTTAAGAGATAATTAATGTCCCAGTTACAGCTATGAAAGCACTGATATGGAAAACATTTTTCAAAAGAGGAGTCTTTGTCAGAGAAACCTGCAGTACTAGAACAGTCCTTGGATGGTAAGGTAACGCAAATTCAGCTTAGGAAAAAAATGGAGTCTTGTTTGAGGGACTTGTTTTTCTTTGAAAGTAATTTATCAGAGTAATGTTTCGCTAAAAATTAGAAGAGCCCTTGTGGAGGAGATAATATATATTGTTGAAAGTCATGCTCTAATTTGAAGTAGAGAAAACCCATGGTTTAAGTGACATAGGAAGTCAAACTAATTATTAAAGTTGTCTTTTCTGGAATTCTGGAAATGGTATCTTAGATTCAATCTTTCTACAACTGAAGTTTCAAAAGTGTCTTTTCTTCTTAAAGAAGAAAATATGAAAATCTAAGCTATACTTACTTTATAGTCCAGAGCCAAACAACACATGGCTGTGTCTCTCCTATGCTTTGTACATGAGCCAGAAGCAGACACAAACACCTGCACAACACACATTTTTAGGAATGTTTTTATTGGTTAGTGTGTGATCATCTAAAAATACCTCTGTAGACAGTTTTGCCGATCAGGTTATCAATAGTATTTTAAGCTGTTTTAAAAAGAATTCAAAATAACAACCACAAAGTACAATGCAAAACCAGATGAGGAAAGAAAATAGAAATTAAATAATAGGTTTTAAATGCAATAAAAAAAGCCATATCCCCCTTTTTTGGATCTGCTTTGACTGCACTGTAAAATGAAAAAGGACGTGAATCTTCCAAAGTCAGCTATTTTTCTTTATTATATTCTGTATTGGGGTTTTATACCTAAATCAAGGATGCAGATTTTTATAACAGCATTGACAGCAGCAAAAACTGCATAATCAAATAATAACTTAAGTGCCCTAATTTTTAAGGCAACAGAAGCTATGTTTCATCTCAAGATGTAAATATAGCCCCAAACTTGCCTCTGAACCAAAGAATATCAAGTGGTAGCTTTTTTTTATGATTCACCTTAAAGATGTAGGGTGAAAGTAAGCTCCAGAAATTCTACATGTAGATATTCCAGGGCTCTATAAATTCCCAAGACATTGAGGTTCTTTACTGGCATCTGGCTACCCCACATCTCTCATAGATTTGCACCTGGCTGTCCACCATGGATGTATCAGACTATTTTCACATAGCATTTGAAATGACTTCAGAAGCCTAGGTGAGAGTAACTGAAATTACAAGATTACTTATAGTTGCTGGAGACCTAGCATGCTACTCAGCCACCTAAGCATTGACAGGTAGTATCATTTGACACTCCATAAAGTAACTTTGAATCTGCACAGTGTAGACAGATATGATACCAGGGATATGTGGAATTTCAAAAAACTGGTACAGCTGCCTCAATTCTGACTGAACCAAGTGTCAAGTCAGTACACCAAACATAAGTGAAAGAATTCAGTTGATAAACCATTAGGTTTAGGCTCTACAGACTCCATCATGCCATCATCTCTGTCATTATCATCAATCTTCATTTCTTTAGTGGGATCTTTGACACATTGCATCAGTGGTACACATAAGGATAGACCTTTAAATTTAGGTGTTTTATTCTTGAACTGAATCATGCCTAATGGTCTCAATTTAGTAGCTGAACTATAGGTATTTCCAAAGTCCCTCCCTGTCTCCCTCACCTCCTTGGAAGTGTTCAAGGCCAGGTTGGATGGGGTTTTAAGCAACCTGGTCTAGTGGGAGGTGTCCCTGCCCATTGTAGGGGGGTTTGGAACTAGGTGATCTTTAATACCCCTTTCAACCCAAACCATTCTATGATCTCACATGGTTTCCAGCTGCCAGGCTGGATGGACGCAGTTGTGCTATAGGTCCTGTGATATATCTCACAACATCAGATGGACAACTTAAACAACACAAGGCTTCTGGTTTTAGGTAGCTGAACCAGATCTAGATGTTTCTTTTAAGATGACCTGAATCAGCTGATGCTTGAAACTCCAGTGACTTTGAAATCTGTATCTTTTATCCTCTGAACCTCAAAAGGATGAAAGAACTTCCAGAATAATGTTTTCTGCAGAAATTACAAGTTCATTTAGGACACTGATTCACAAAGTTAATTTGATTTCAATAAAATTCTGACTGGAACCTGATCAAATTCAGATAAAATTCCACTTCCAGGGTCTATCCTGCAATTCCCACAGCACAGGGTAAGGAGCCTTCCCTTTTCACTGAGAGTGCTGATGTCATTTGCTTTCATAAAAAAATCAAACTGCAACCAAGATTCAATATATGGAAACTGTTGAGGAAACACTGTTTCCTTTCTCCATGCAGTTCAGCTCAGCACCTTGTAGGAATGTGACCCAGTAACAGACAGAGTGTGTTTGAGTTCTGCTATTTCCTGGCCATCTTGGGTTACCGTCATAAAAGAAATGAAAGATAGACAAATCTGCCTGCAAAAATAGGCTGGAAATAGACATTCTCAAGGGATTTCTAACATCTTTGGCTCCCCTTCAGGTTGGAAATACCACAAAAGCAACCTTCCGGTAGTGTTTGTATTTCAGCACATCTGTTTTCATGGCTGGAACCACTGGAACCAGGAAGCTTAGATCACATAAAAATGAAAAATCACTTCAAGAAAGTTAACCAAAGCATCAAAGGTGCAATTCAAGTTTTAAGAAAGATTTAATTCCATTGTTATTTTAACCTATGTGTTCATTCATCCTTAACTATTGGGACTGCTGCTTGAAACCTGTGTTAGATAAACATGTAATGGAATAGTACAGAAGTGAGGGCCTCAAAATAATTTTCAGGTGCTATTTTTTGCTCATGTTTGGTAGGTCATCAAAACCTTCTATGTATAGTTAGCAGAAGTAAATCAGAAATAATGAATAATGAAACTCTCAAGTCAGTGATAGGATCAGTAACAACAAGGGTATTAAAAACCAGAGGTTTCACTTCTATTGTACTCCTAGTCCTTAACTATATTCTTTCTGCTATCAGCCATTATTCAGCTTCTCTTTTGCCGTATTCTCTCTTCCCTTCATTTTCTACTCACATCTTTTATTAGGAAAATGCTTACTGAAGATTATAATGTAAAACAAACTGGAAAGGAACAAAAATCCATTAAGGTAGTCTTACACTCTTACAAGATGCCTGGGGTAAGAAAATACTTAATTTACAAAGAACTCCAAACATTTAATAGAGATTTCCATTGGTATAGAGATACAGGAAGTTTACCCACATATAGATGGGTGTTCATTGTATTCTAATTAAGATCATTGTTTAGAAAATTCTGGATTTCCAGATTTTCAATTACTTGCAGGAATCTATACACAGTTTAAAATATACTCACTTGTAATAATGGATGTAGGAGTTGGCCTCAGAGAAGAAAACCTGAAAGGAGCAAAGCTTCTCTAGGAAATTTTCAGCATTTGTAATGGTACTTTTGTTTTCTCATAAAAGAATTTTGCTGCATTTTTCGGCCATGTCCACCTTTGGGGAAAGACTTTACAGATAAGAGGATCCCAAAACCTTTGATAATTTCTTTTTAGGTCTGCTGTCATGAAGTTCTAAGACATGATCAACAACCCTTTAAGACTAAATTAAAGTGTCTAAGTTAGTTCTTCTCCTCCCATAGCCAAAAAGCTGGAAGATATACACCAAAACAACTCCCCTTCTGTTTTCCTTTACACAAAAGAAAACCCACAAAAATTCTGGTACTTTCTTTAAAAAAACAAAAAAAAGAAAAATCCTAAAATGCCAGCAGTGATTTCTGACCTGTTTGCTCTAGCTATGCCAGATGCTGTAAGGAAAGTTGTTTCTTCCTTATGATGACTAAATGTTCCCATTTTGATGACCAGTGTCATCTGCAGTCTGTTAGATGTGCTTATGCCAAATCAGAAAATAAATTAACTGGATACAGTTAACAAGGTAACTTTCTCATTGGAGGGATCTTTAAATATAAACTTCTGTGTTAGTTTTATGGTTATATTTATTACTTATTTTCATAATAACTTACAGCATCACTGGCACCACCTCAGCTTCTGTTTTGCCTGTACATCACATAAATCATGCCTGGCTGACACCTAGACACGATTCTCTGTCAACCAGGAAAATTCACCTATGCTACAGTCATAAAGAGGAAATATTCTAGTGTCAGAACAAAACATTCCTTCTTGGCAACAAATTCCAGTATCTCATACGAACTACTTCCACCTGAGACAGATTATACATGACACTGAAATATCAACTTGATGTACGTGAATCTAAATACGATTCCTTTCACTGCCATGTAAATCCACAGTTGCTGTGCTATGAGGTTCATAGAATCATAGCATTGTTTAGGTTGATAAAGACCTTTAAGATCATTGAGCCCAACCATTAGTCTAACTCTACTAACCTGGCTCTACCAAGCCACCTGATAAACCATGTCCCTAAGTATCTTATCTGTACCACTTTTAAACACATCCAGGGACGGTGATTCAACCACTTCCCTGGGCAGCCTGTTTCAATGCTTGACAACCCTTTCAGTAAAGAAGTTTTTCCTAATATCCAACCTAAACCTCCCCTGGTGTAACTTGAGGCCATTTCGTCTTGTCCTATTACTTGCTACTTGTGAAAAGAGACCAACACAACACCACCCTCCTCTCTACAACCTCCTTTCAGGTAATTGTAGAGAGCAACAAAATCTCCCCTCAGTCTCCTTTTCTTCTGACTAAAAAAGCCCCAGTTGTCTTAGCTGCCCCTCATAAGGTTTGTTTTCCAGACCCTTCACCAGCTTCATTGCCCTTCTTTGGACCTATTCTAACACTTCAATGTCTGTTTTAGAGTGAGGGGCCCAAAACTGAACACAATATTGGAAGTGCAGCTTCACCAGTGCCAAGTAGAGCAGGACAATCACTTCTCTAGTCCTGCTAGCCACGCTATTTCTGATACAAGCCAGGATGACATTGAACTTCTTGGCCACCTGGGCACACTGCTGGTTCATATTCAGCCTTCTGTCAACTAATATTTTAGGTTGCAGCTGTACATTTGCCAGCAGGCTCTAACCTACTTCAGGCATTGCAAGTGCCATCTGTAACTGAAGAGATGTTGCAGTTATTCCATCTTCTGTGAAACAATTTTTGCTAATGTTTATCCAGTACATATGTATTTTGTTTTGTTCGTGGGATAAGAAAACCCAAAGGCCGCAGACATTTTTGAGGTCAGTGGAGGTTGGCAGAGGACAAGGAAAGAGCTGGCAGAGGAGGACAATGTGTGCTTCAGTGGAGCTGGAGGTATTCACCATGCCCTCCTCCTGGAGCGCAGTGACAAACTGCTCCTCATTTTAAGACAGCTGGTGACGGTGTGTGGAGTTACAGCCCAGGAAGCAGCTCATAAATGCCGGTTGAGGGATAACAATGTCAAATTGCTTAAGTATCTGAGAAGCCACAGCCAGTTAAATTCATAACAGTTCATTGTCAGGAGAGGATGATTTGAGGTTTATTTTCAATGTTGTTTAGAAAAATGTTAAACTCGATGTTAATAGAAAGACTTTCAAACACAAATGCTTAATTTTTTTACAGCACTAAATGTCTAAGTTGTCATTTGTGTCTTTCCCTTTTTCTCCAGCCTCCTCCCTTTCCTTTCCTTCCTTATTCTCCCCAGTAATGAGAAAGGTGATGGATGGAAAAAATTAAAGCATCAGTGTTCATGAAGTGATTCTTTTTCCATTGAAGACACAAGGGAACTATAATATTAAATTCCTAATTCCCAAAGTTTCATCATAGATCAGCATAGATGATCACTTAATGTTATTTTCTTCATGAAATTTTCTGGGTAAAAATTCACAGAATTTCTACTGTTTCAGGTGGAAAATGATTGCTAGCTGCCCACAGAATAGGAGTAATCTCTTACTTAAAAAAAGAAAAATACAATCTGTTGACACAGACATCTTCCTTGGTTATATCTCTCTTTCCTGCTAAAACTCTTGAAAATGGTGGTTGCAATGCAGTGTGCTAAAGTAATACTGGAATTCTTTACCAGAGTTGGCCATTTTCTGATTTGGAGATATGTTTAGAGCCTAAAATGATGTATTTACAAGAGTCACTGGCTTCCTGCTGATTAACAGTACTATTTTACCATTCCTATTTTGAAACACATGGATTTAGAGATAAACTTGCAGGTGTTAAACAAGGTTAAAAGAGTGATTTTGAAGTAACTCCCGTCTATCTTCACAAGTATTTTGGAGTTCAATACTTGGAAATGGTTGGTCTACATGGAAGACACCCAGTGGAAGGTTCTCTCCTCTCTTTCCTCCTACCCAATGTGTTCGTAAGTACAGAAAGACATGTTGATTGTATCTTCACTGGGCTGTAATCTCTACCTCATCTTATCCATTGATGGAAGATAATTAAGATAATTAAGATAACTAAGATAACTTATCTTTAGGCAGAGAACAAGCTCCATTAAGCTTGGTTTTATGTCAGTTCTTCTCAAAGAGAATCTACTTAAATGTTCATACTTGGGAATTTACATCAGTGCAGGCAAAGCTGTACCTACCAACAGCTCACTATAGGATTCTGATTACTTGGGGGGGAGAGGAGAGAGAAGAATTGAGGAGCTGGTTTTTTTCCCAAGAATACACTGCAAGGTTTATGCCTGAATGCTTAAAGATAAATTTTCTCTGGATTTACTGAACATACAGAAGCTAAGAGCCTTTAATTTTATTCAACAGAGCTGCTGAATGGGTGTTCTTTATGAGATGGTCTCTGTTTTGGTATTTGTTTCTGAAACCCTTTCAATAGTTGTACTAACTTTCTAGGCATGCTATAAACTTTCTGTTCTCACAGAATTTTCTGAAGGAAAGAAGAAAAATGATTGAAGGATCAGTTTTCATGTGATTGATTCAGTGGAAAGAAAAATTGTATCTAATAGTCCTTACCTTTGCCCCACCCTTCCTTGGAAATATGAGTGTAGAGCAGGCCCAAGGGAGCAGAAAAGCTGGTAATTTGAATAGACACTACTAAATTGGCATAAAAAAAGACTTGCAATTTGCATGTTGTTACAAGTAACAAGGCAAGTCTCTGGTTTTTTGCCTCATCTCAGGAGAATAAAGCAGTCAAAAAGCAACTGGCCTCTCATACATGATATTTCAATGCAAATTTGCCACTTTAGTTTACAAATTCTGCACACCACTTACAAAGTTCAGCTTCCACCCAAGCAGCGGGCTTCCTCCCAAATTTGCTTTCTTTTCATATTTTGATGCTTCTACTACTCTTCTTCTTAAGCAAGACAATTACAAAAACAATAATCCAACTGAAAAAGCTAAAACATTTTTAAGGATTTTTTTAAGGTTTCATTTTAAACATTTTCTTTCCTGTCTCTTCCTTAACGTGGGAAAGAATGGCCAAAGAGAAACTTGTAAATGTCAAAATATTAAGGAAAATCATAGAATCATAGAATGGTTTGGGTTGAAAGAGACCTCGAAGATCACCTAGTTCCAACCCCCCTGCTATGGGCAGGGACACCTCTCACTAGACCGGGTTGCTCGAAGCCCCATCCAACCTGGCCTTGAACACAGCTTCTCTGGGCAACCTGTGCCGGTGTTTCACCACGCCCACAGCAAAGGAGTTCTTCCTAATATCAAATCTGAATCTACCCTCTTTAAGTCTGAACCCGTTCCCCCTTATCCTATGACTACATGCCTTTGTAAAGTGTCCCTCTCCAGCTTTCCTGTAGGCCCCTTCAGGTACTGGAAGGCTGCTATTAGGTCTGAAGTCTTCTATTCTCCAGGCTCAACAACCTCAACTCTCTCAGCCTGTCTTCATAGGAGAGCTACTTCAGCCCTCTGATCATCTTGTGTCTCTCCTCTGGACTTGCTCCAACAGCTCCATGTGTTTTTGAGAAGTCAATGACTCACTCCAGTATGGCCTGCAGAACTGTACTCAAAATAAAGGTAAATGCAATTTCACTAACACAAAAGAATTAGAATTTCCTCATGAAGAAGAAAAACACAGATTTATGGTGATATTAATATGTGAAATAAATCAAAAGAATATAAGTAGCATATTTACAGGTAGATGAGAGCAGAGAATAAAATAGACCCGTTCTTTTTGATTCACCCTTAATGTAAGTGAGATATCCTCAATGTCAGGAAAATATTTAAAACTCATGTTAAGGCTTGAATAGTTGTGTTTTATACCACCTGAGGGGGAACGAAAGCAAAGATGTAAAGTTTATACAAAATCTTGATGGAGTGAGATAAAATGCTCTTCAACCCTTTCTCTTAGTTTTCTACCTGTATGTTAAAGTCATATCTATGAGGTGGACAAAAATCTGACAATTAGTTTGTGGGTGTAACTGTAGTCTTGTGATATCCTTAGCTCAACTTGTCATGACACTCAGTGCCAATTTCACACAGGCGTAATATTTCTGTGGAACTTGTAATGAGTCTCTGCTCAATAACATTCATCTTTTATATCAGTAGTAAAAGGTGCAGTTTCATGCAATGAAATATAGGAGCAAACTTGGTCATTATACTAGATTAGTTTTGCACAGAACTTTATGCTTGTGTAGGATATCTATACAATGCGCTCATTAAACTGTAGTATAAAAACACAGACTGAAATGCCTGTAATATTTTCCAAACTCTGTTAAAGTATGGACTTTTGATCATATAAAAAGGTAGTCTCAAGACATTCTTCATCAAGGTATTAGAGACCACAAGAATGTGATCTTGTCTGAGGTCCTGAAGGACTTGTATGTGTCATCCTTGACACTCAGCATGGATAAAATGACATGAAGCTAGTAAAGTGATCCTGGCTGTAGAGCTGTAAGTATGCAAAAGGTCCACAACACTGCAATACATATCACTTGGGCCCACAGCTCAGAGCCCATCTCTTTGTTCCAGATGATTAGATAGGGTAGTGAAGCTTTCAGGTATATAACTTCCCTTCTTAGAGAACAGATTAAAAATGGAAATGCATATGTCGACAATTAAGAAATTCAGTCTGAAAATTAAATAATACATGTCTTTTAAATGTGAAATTATAGTCCAATATTTTCATGTCAAAAATAGTATATGCCTTTGCTGTTGATAGAATTTCACTACATTGTATCAGGATGAAATGTAAAAATCTTGACCAACCTTCACAAGAAAAGTAATCTTTTTAAAACAACTTGGGCAATCAAAAATTTTACATACTACTTAGTTTATTTAACGTATTGCTACAACTACCTTGTTTTCAGAAGGAAATGTCACCTCAAATGAGAAAAACAGAACACATAGTTTATCAAAAGTTCAATCAAAATAATGATATCTTTAAAACTTTTTTTGTTTTTAATTGAGAAATTTGGTAAAACTTACTTTGAAAATGCCTCTGCTGAATGAATAGGCTGTGAAGGCATAAAAAATAGTCCTTTTACAACCCTGAGAAAAAACTTTTCCATGCTGTCAGTAAAGACTAATTTGAGTTTTGTTCTACCCATACCTCTAATAAACAGTGATTATAATTAGATATTCAATAATTTCTGGTCTTCTTTCTCACACAACATGAAAAGAAAGAGCTGTTTTCTATTACTGGCTTCCATATGACATGCATGGCAAAGTATTCCTGTTTTTTATTTCCTGTCATGATAGTCCACCATTTTCCAGTTTCCTTAGTTCTACTTACATCACATACAACATGGTTACATTTTCATTATTTGATTAACATCTTTTTTTTCTTTTGTCCTGAAATTACATACATTACAAACAAATATTACAAACCCAGCTGTGTGGCTCTGTCTCGTTTTCTTTAAATAAAAGCTTTAAAATTTTATACTATTTAACTCAATCTTCTATAAGGATTTTAATTAAATCTCTATGGTTAAGTATGTTACTAGTGTTTTTTTGACCCCATGCTCCTTTATTAACGATAAAAAGTAACTGCATTTTCATGCAATATTTTCTACTAATAACCCCAAAAGTCCAGATTAAAAAAAAAAAATCCATTAGGTACTCATAGAGAGGATAATACCATTGCTCGACAAAAATATACAAAAGTTAAGAAAGAAAGTGAACAAAGTTATTTTGCACTGTTCCTTTCTGCAGACTTAATAAAAGCAGACAGTAAAAGACTACTAATTTAAAATGTAATACAGTTCAAACCTGTCTACAGTTCTGTAGAGAGGCTATGTTCTTCTCAGGGCAGTGAATAATTATGAAAAATGTGTTTGAATTCATGAAAATACACAAAGGCTTTGAATGGAGAAAAGTTACCAAGCCTTTAACATTATGGATAAAATGAGCTTTGGCCAACTTCCAGATCCCAGATTATCATCCACTGAATTTAACTGCTGTGTGCTGGATAAAACTCTTTAGCTCAACAGAACTATAAAAGCTTCGGTTTATTCCTTGCTGAAGTATAACCACATCCTTTCCCCCCTGATGTGCTTCCAGAGTCTCTGTCCTAGAGATCCCCTTTTAGTTAAGCTGTATTTTGACTAAAATAATCTCAAACCATTAACAGGTGTCTGAGTGAAAAATTAAGTGGCTCTCCATTTTTTCAAAGTAACTTTAAACATTTGTAACAGATGTTGGATTAAATGGTGCTGTCAAATTAATTATAGAAACCAATATCAAGTAGTTTCCATCTTTGGTCTTTATGTTCCACATTCCTCCTTTTCTTTTTCATGTCATACAAAAGATCTCAGGACATGAGATGTCAATTTTAGTTAAATTAGTCTTCAGAGACTTTGTACTCTCTTTTTATCACAGCATGATACTCTATTCAACATTAAAATAATTTATATTATAGGGAAACTTCTATTTTGAAGTGAATTTTCAATAGAGTAAGTTAAATCTTAGTTCTCACACTTTACAAATTTCTTTTATATATATTGAAATTAGTTGCCACTAATAAAGTCCAGACTTCTGTGTTAGGTTATATGATAAAAGATTCATCTTCACTCAGACAAAATGGCACAAAGGTAGGCAGGGGAACACCAACAACCCCATCAGAGACATGAGCCCTCAACCCAGTCCTTCACTGGGACATCCCAGGAGATCAGTGTTCTAGGGTGAAATCCATCATGATGAGTCAAGTCAGGAGGTTCTCTGGGTCACCTCACTGCCTGCTACCCCATATATCTATATATGGGACTCATTATGTGTGCAGAAGAGAATATCGGGATTGTACAAAGCTTATTATGGGATGTTTGGGGGAAGAACCAAGGGTGGGGAAAGGGAAGGATCAAGGTGGCTTGTGGAGGAATAATCATGGGAAAACAGATGAGGGGTTAAAAGGAGACTGCAACACATAAATGAGGTCTGGTCAGGACACTTGTCTGGCAATGTGCTTGTATAGACATGTGCCCGATCAATGCAGCCTGTCTTGTCTTCCTATTAAACTCCATTTCTGCTTTCCTGGGTAGAGGGACTCTCTATTCTGCATGCATACATGAGATCTGGGAGGCAGCTACTGAAGAAGACATGAGTCTGTGCTGGATGCTGGAAGGACCAGAGGACCTAAGATTTGTCTACTACATGGACCAAGACTTCCAAGACAATGACTGAGAAAATTGTGTATCTGGGTGGGTTGGTTGAGAGGCTCACCCATTTGATTGAGTATGTCTGTGCATGAGGCAACTGAGGATGGAGGATCCAAAGGCCAGGCCCTGGGTAAACTGAGTCCAAACCCAGTTATGGGAGAGATCCACAGTGCATTGTTGTGTGTGGTGTGTGTTGGTGTGTAAGGCCATCTGTACTGGCAGCTGGGGCAGGGCTGTGTCCCCCAGTTATGGAGAGACCTATAGTCCATGAGTGTGGGTGCCAGTGGGCATGCAACGTAACTGGAAGACCAGGAGGTCCAGGGCCAGGAACTGGGTAGGTGAGTGTCTAAGCCATTAACTGGGGGGATTCACATTGTATGTATATACATGTTCAGACATATGTGTATTTCCCACTACCTGGAAGATGCCACAAGGGGAACAGGATTCAGCCACATATGCCATATATATTTGTGCCAGCATTTCTGTATGTTAATTTGTGCACTTAGATATGTGTGCATATATGCTCTGTATATGTGTGTGTGTGTACCTACTGGACATACATGCCTAGGTTCAACGACACTACAGGATGGAACTGGGGACATGGAGCTGTGGCAGCCTTACCTGCCACGTTGCCAGATTTGGCAGCTCCCATTACGTTCTGAAATATCACAAATGCCATAAGCATGTCATTTGGAGACTCTTAATAATAAGACAATATCTTAAAAATAGGAAGTATTTCATTGATGAAGACAATGTTTGGCTTTGTTATCAAGTAAAGACAATTTTTTAGTTGGGTGTTTCAGTCTTAGCTATTTTAGTTTCAAATCTTGTTTGGCTCGATGTAATTCACAAATGGAAAGGGTGAGGAAGGAATATGAGATTTGTCATCACTTGAAATCTATAAATTAAGATTAGGTGTTTTCTTGAAATATATGCTTCAGTTCAGCTACAAATTGTTAGAAAGAAGAGATTTTTAAACTATATAATTTACATTATGCACCAGATTTTGTTGCATTTATCCATTCCTCTCTTCTGCTTGTGATAGTTGTAAAACTTTTACTGTATAATCCTACTTCTGCAATTGAAAATCTACGTGTAGGTTTCACGAAACTAAATTTTTTGAACATAAATTATTATTTTTTCCCAATGTATTTAACTATCCATATATTTTATATAAGAAAGATATTATAAATTTTAATTGGTCAGCTTTGTAAAATATATTACAACATGTCACATTAAAATCAATTCTATGTTTTAATTTTCACAGGATGCATACATCACTTACACACTGTACCGCACTCTGTAATAATTTTGTCAACATTTTCAATGTGTTCTCATGTTTTAAATGGACTAGAATTGTATGGCACTTCCAGGCACCTTGAATGGCAGCTTTATAAACAAAGATATTAAAAGGAGAAAGAGACATGCCTTGTTTTACTGTAATTGAGAAAAATTCTGCATGTCCATAGATAATGTCAGAATTTGTGGCTGACATTAGACAGAGCTAACTACATGTTACTGCAAATCCACCACATTTTCAAGGCCTGAGAAACAAAGGGATAATTTTTAATGCTTGAGATTTGTGTGGTAATCATTAAATTATCTGGTATTTATGTTGCAAGCTGAAACACATACAATAATAAGCAACTGCTCATGTGTTTTCAAATACGACTAATTTTTCATACTGAAATGCCTAAATACATGCTAGAAATGAAAGCAGGTATTAATAAATATGAAACAGGCATTTTCCTTTGCAATAAGTGTTTCACTGACAATTCTACCATTCTGTTACATTACCTGTCACTTTTGGAGAATGCTGAGTTTGTAGCTACAGTAGAAATGGGAATAAATGCAAAGGTTACACACAAAATTAATAGAAATATTACTTCTCTGGGCTGTCAAGTTATGCTTTCTGCAACCATTATATGACTTTGAATTCATTTTTCTGCTATTGTTAAAATATTCTGTTGCATTTTCTGAACTGAAATTTTGCACAAGCTACCCAGGTTTCTGCTTCCATTGCAACTCTTTTGGATTTTACTTACCATCTGTACGGACTACCAAAACATCAAGACCTGATGTGACTGCCATCATTAGGATCATGTCCATGTGACAACACATCTTTCTGCTCAAAAATTAGAGTTTGCATAATGTAGATATTCAAATTAACTTTCTTCACCTGTGGATTTAGTCACAATAGTTGATCAGCTCACAAGAATTTTAGGCTGACTCTTTTCATGGGTTTAAGTACCAACAGGTTCCTTCTTTGGAAATGATTTCTCCATACTCCTTATCCTTTCTGCCTGAGAAGTGTGAGATAGCTGCTATGTTCCTAATTCAGCCATTTAAAGAAATAACATCATTCTAGCTTCAGAGTTGGCAAGATTACATGTATATAAACACACATTATGATATGCTAGTCATGTCTGCTAGCATTCTGAACTACTAATCATTTCCTTGTAAGAATAGGTGGAAATGACAGACAATTTTAGCCAGTGGAATATGCACTCAGAATAAAGAACTAGATCTTTCAAATACTGTAAATACTCAGCCCCAATCTCTAAAAGACTAGTTGGATAATATTATATATTAATTTAGCATCACAGGATAATCCATCTGAAAGAAATCCCCTCAATTCATATCAGAGACAATAGAGATTTCATCCAGGCTTGATGAAGAACTGACCCTTTCCCATACAGCCCCACTTAGGGATGCACAATTTCCTCATCTTCCTGGGTTCCTTCTGGATTCAATGCAGAAGCAGAAAATAAAAAACCTACAACTTTTAGGTCTTAGAGTACATTTGAGAGATTCAATGAATGTGTTTATTCTATGCTTACACCCTCTTTTACTGATCCCACTTCTTCAAATCAAACCACTTGTTCAAAGGGTGGCACACACTTAAGACACTTCAGTGGGAACCTTAGGTCTTAGGCTTACCTTCTGCCTGCTGGAATCTTGTACACAGGAAACATGATATATGGGATATGGCAGACAAGGGATAAATCTGAAGTTTATGTAGGATGCAGTTTATTCTTCTTCGGCTATTGGAGCAGACTTGTTCTGTTGCCAGTGATCTTACCATCATGTCATTCAGAGCTTCATTTCTGTCCATATCGGGGATGCTTATGTTAGTGGTTACCATACTACAAGCCCTGTATTTGTCACTGATATTCACAGATTCATACCATGGCCTATGGATCTTGACCTTCTGTGAAGATCAATGAAGGAATAAATATAATTCATTTCACAGTAGTCACACAGCACCGTAAGAAATTTTCCCAAAACTGGTGAATTTAGTAGGGCCACAAAGTACGGCATCTAATCATGAAAAGTATCAGGAAATAAGCCAAAAAGTTGCCATTATTTCAGCTGGCATAAATGAAAACAGGAGTATCACTGGGAGCATAAAAGGCTACTTTTTGTTTGTTTCCCTTTAGTTTTTCTGTTTAACCATCAACAACATGCATGAAAAACAAAGCAGGAAATATTTGAGAGAAAACAAAGGCATCTGTTAAAATCTGACTGGGATTTATTTATTTATTTTTTACATCTCCTTTAGTAAGTGTGGAATTATTAAAAACATTTTCCTATGTATCTCCTACTGCATTTTGGAAGGATTATTTTGGAGGGAAACATTTTGAGACTTATGAAATTTTCATTTCAATCAGTCAAATTGTAGGTTTCTCTGATTATTCTAGATGTATTTGCTAAAATGTTAATTTAACAACACGTTGTTTCCAATACTCTTCTGCAGGGCAATGTTTACTAAGATGTTGTCTATAATGAATGCAACACATTTAATCAATCTGCAAACAAATAAATCAGAATATTATCAAATTATAAGGGAAAATCAAATAAAAGTATTGCACCCCTTTTTCTTCATTTCAGGTGAATGTTTTTGAAGCAGGACACATTTCCTTATAGAGATTTTATAAAATCTTGCAAGTTAAATACAAAGATTTTCTACCAGATGAGACCAGCATCACTCGTATTAGCATAAAACTGAATGAAGTGAAGAATGAAGAAACTAGATGAAGAAACTAGACAACTTTGCAGTAGTGTGCCAGAGAGCTTAGACTCTATGTTTTGTTCAGTTCACCTGCGTATCTACTATAATTCTTATTATTACAGGTTCTTATATGTATTTCATTCAAAATTATATCCTTTTTTTCAAAAGAAATATGGCAGACAACATCTTAAACAACCCTTGAAATAGTGCTTTTCAAAAAGTCCAAGAAAATCTAGACAAGCTGGGGTTTTTTTATATTGCTGTACAGGATTATTTTCCTGCACAGATATATGATATATATCCAATTGTAGTGTTTCTGAATAATATGTAGGCTTACTTATCTAAACACATCCTTCTTTGCCTACTCTCACTGGCACATTTTGTCATCTTCTTCAGGGACAATTTCTTATTGGGCAATTGCTTATTCTTCAAGGACTGTTACTGGAGAAGTAGTGAATTAAAAATTCATAGAAGCGTTGGAATGGACTTCTGGACACCATCTTGTCTAACCTCTAGGACTACCACCTGCATTAGGTGGGGTCACCAGTAGCTTTGACTACCTGAGTCCTGTGAGCCTCCAAGGCTGGGATCTTCACCACCTCTCTGAGTAACCTGTTCTAGTGAGGCCCTACACTCAGAATCAAAATATTTTTCCTAATGTCCAACTGGAAATTCCCAAGATGTAAAATGTGGCCAGGGTTCCACCTATCAGTGCTGAGAGGGGTTTGACACATGTATTGTACATGTCATGGCCCTGAGGACACTGCCAGCCCTGCCTGGCTCACTGAGGCAACACTCACCTTGCCCACAGCCCAGGAACCCATGTCAGCCCCCTGGAGAAATCAGCCTCTGTCCCAGCAATGCTGCAGCAGGGCCAATCTCCAGCTCCCCATGGCCCTGCCCCGCCTGGCCACAGTCCCCTGAGCCTGGCCCACCCTCAGGCCCACCTCCCAGCTCAGCCTCAGCCCACCCCAGCCCCAGGAAGGTTCCTTATGCCCAGGCTGTTGATAAGCTGTTGGTGTTGCTTATATGTCATGAACTCATGCTGTGCTCGTAGAACCATATTTCATATTTATCATCTGAATTTGCTAGTAATGTAGAACAATTGCCTCTCATTCCAACTTCTTGTCTGCAATTTCTTTAGCTGAGGAAAAGACAAAAATGCTTGGACTCAGAGAACCTGGGGAACATGGGGAAAATGCAGTTGTGTTTGAACTAAATTCAGAATTGTCTGAGCTCTATTCCTGATGTACATTTGCTTTTTGAAGTGTCTTTGAGTGGACAGAAAATAAGTGTAGCAGGTACCTGCAGGTAAAGTAATGGCAAGAAACATGTAAGAAGCTTTGTGACAGATATTCAGTGACAATTCAGTGACTATAGAAATTTATTTCTGGAGGAAAGTCTTAAGGAAATGTTAGGGGAGAGGGCTCCTTTCTAGATATCAAATATAAAAGAAAAAGCAAATTTATTTGAGTTACCTATGTAGAGGCAAGGTTTGGCAAATTCCCGCAGATCTACCTCTGAAATTCAAATACCAGAACCAACGAGACTGAAACAAGCCCAGACAAATGTATCCCGTAGCACATTAGAAAACAGCAATGGAGGAGTGTAAAATATGCAGTATACTCTGCAAAATTAGACTACTTTCTGGTCAAATATATTAACATATACAGCTCTTTATAGAGTAAAATATTAGTGTGTGTTTGTGTTGCATCAAACTGTTGAAATGTTATTTCTAATAAAGGAACATATGTAGGAAAAAGAAAGTATTTTCTTTTTTTTTTTTTTTTTAAAAATTTGTTTTCAAGGCCTCATCTCTAGCAAGCTCAGAGACTCCCCAACTCATGGGTATACTGACCAGAGCAGTAGTACCCTGTATTCTGATTTGCTCTACCCCATCAATAGCAACACATCTTCCATCATCTGCATGGATGTGAAATCAGTTTAGCTAACACAAAACAACAGGTCAGTTTCTCTTAAATGGTTTAAAATGCAGAAGTAATTTATTCTTTGTTCTGACACTAAATAAGTCAATTTTCAGGCATAATGTGTGGTTTTTGTCACTTATGAGAGAGGCTGCTATAGTGAATAGGGTTTTGATAGACCACATCCATTCACTGTGGTCTCATTATATTGTCTGCCGGTATGCTTAGCAAACATAAAAACAACCCAAGGAGCTTGTATTGTATGGTTGTACAATTAGGTAGAAACAGCAGGAAGGCAAAGCTTTCTCACACTGATAGTGAGTAAGTGGAGCTGAGAGCCTTGACAGGGAATGTAAATAGCCCTAGGAGAACCAGATGGAGCTGAGTGGGTGTGCAGGGTACTGGAAGATAGTTTTGTTCTGAATTTTAAAAACTTCAAATAAAAGAAGTAAAGCTGCAATAATACAAATTGAAGAAAATGAGAGTCATAGCTGGAAAAAAATCTCAACTACTGCATCTTGGATAAATCATTTTAAATAAGAATTCCCAAAAAAGTAGAATGCAGTGTAGAAGATAAATTTGTACTGTTCCTTGGAAGGTAGAAAAAGTGGTCCAACACATTTTTCCATCTTGCATGTGTGTTTGTTCATGTGTGTTTAGATTTAGAATTATCTGCAGTACATTATTTCTGCTTATAACCTAGATTCTCAGCTTTTGTTTCAAGACATTTTTAATTTTCAAATGGAACACACAGGGTTTACATTCACCTAACAGGATTGGCCAAAATGCTCCCCCTGAAGACAATATATAAGGTGTTTGGAAATGCTTTTTTTATGATATTCTGCTTTACTGTGTACATGGAGTCTGGCAGTTAATGTTCTCTTTCATTTTATATATTAACCTGTCCAGCTTAAAATGTTGCCAACACTCCCATCAAGAAAGTAAAAGTTGCTATAAGAAAAATGTTATGTGAAAAGGATTTTGACCACTGCTTCTACATACTTGCTACACCTTGACTAACAGTGGCTTTCAGAAATAAAAATGTGGGGATGCATTAGCAGGAAGAAAGGGTCACAGAGGCATCATTAGTAATCGAAAGATGAGAAGAAGACAGGATCAGGAAAAAAGAAATCTGTAATTGTGACCATGCCACTAAAGGTTGTGAAACGTAATATATGTTACACTCTTGGTGCAGACAGTTTAAGTGAGGACAGCCCTGCAGGGAAGCTGCAATGTTACCACTTGTATGCCTCTGCATAACCATGTAATACCAATGTCTGGTTTTCTGTTGTGCACAGAAGGTTAATCCAAGTGCTCTTCCAATTTTTCAATATTCCCTCCCCTCAGCACACCCTTGCTGAAGGTATTTGCTGTGTGCACTTCTCTGCACTGCAGTTGCAGAGGGCGGGATTTTTTTAAATAGGCAGATAGATAGTCTGGCAAGATTTGATGCAGTTAGGTTTAGATGTCTACAGTTTAGATTAGTACATTCACACTAGTTTTATAGACTCTCATTCTACATAATGGAGAAAAACAAGTGCGTCTACTAAGTGATTCATCTGACTGTAAAATAACCTCTAAAATAGATTGAGTGAATTATTACATAAAATTGACTGTATTTTTCTGTTAGTTGTAAAGACACTCAGACCTAGGAATAAACTGAAAGATCGTTAAACTGCAATAAGATAAAACCTACTCCCAGTATCTTGAAAAACATCAAATATGGACTTTGTAAAATGTGTGGATTTTTTTCTTTACCGTGACTTGTCCTTTTTTTAATGCTACTCATGATGGATTTTAATGAAAATTAATGATTTCAAGGATTTTTATCTCTAAACTGCTGTTATGTTTATTTCTGTGGTTTCTGTAAAATAGCAAATGTTCTTTTATTTGCCTTTTTTTTTTTTTACAACGTATGAAAGATATTTCATTCACAGTCGACACAGTGTCATTGACATAAGTACTGCTGAAGTTATGGCATGGACAACTTTGCTTCTTCTGTTTTGTTTCATACTCCTACACCTTTAATGTCAGTTTTGAATTTATGAACATTTCTAAATTTATTATTTCACTCTTTTTCTTTATTCTAAATTACTGTTGAAAAGTATATCACCAATCTGCTCTCCCAACAGGTGTTTCTCAGTTGTTCTGTACTTTTCTGCTCTGCACTTAGTCTTCCTTCTCCCAGGCACACCATCTTTCCAATAAATGCTAATCTGAGGTGGCCAAGTGCTACATACTACCCTGTTCTTTTCCTGTTGTATTCAACCTTCTGAACAATCTAGTTTTTTATCACACCTCTTTGTTTTATCACCTGCCTAGTGCAACTCTCATCTGCCCCTCAGATGTCACATACAACCTAGCTAATAGTTTCACAAAGTCAAATTTTCTGTAACTGGTCATTTTTCTTGTATCTATTTTGAGCTTGCCAACCCTGTCAATGAATACAGTGTTCTCTTATGAACTGTATAGAGGTAACTTATTCATCTAAGAGTGTCTCTCTATGGATTTATTTTTTCCATATCCTGACATCAAAAGTCTCAAGTAACCTGTCTAGAATTTGTTTTCTATGGGCTTCCCCAAATATTTTTTCTTTGGGACTTAACTTTGCATCTGCTTCAGGCCCTGCAAGGAGAAATTTTGTTAACTTTATACACCAGTCTCATTCTCTGCAGTGCTTTCAGTAGTTCCAGAGACTGCTTCTGGTGTCACTCTGAATATAAGACATGCCACCATTGCCTGTCTTATACTAGACTGATTGCAGGAATGGGGACCCACAGAGGAAAAAGTAAAGTAAACAGGATCTGATTAAGATTCTTTTAAAGCATGTGCTAATCTCAGAGGTTCAACTAAGCAAGAAACTATCTTAGATTTAAATACCTCACCTATTTTAAAGTCATAGATCACTACTTACCTCACCATTCGTGACACTACACAAATAGTACATAGCTGACAGATTGGACACATTTATTAGATAATTATAATCTAAATATTTATTCTTGAGTCTTACCCATTTTCCAGTCCTGGTGAAAATTTCATGCCTTTTGATCAGCTTATGTGATGCAGTCAGCGAAAGGAAATATTTTAAGTTTCGTTTTCATAATGAATACAAGTATAATAACCTGCTTTTCTTGCTAAAAATGCTATGAACAACATGACTACTCACATTAAAATAAATCTATTTAAAATTTATTAACTATCTAGTATTTTATTTTTGGATTTTTCATTCTACCTATGACTCTTGCATAGACTGGAGATACTGTGGAGATTAATTAGATCCACCACTTCCAACTATTCCCTCACAACATACATGTTCCATGCATATTGCTTTATTTTCAGGAAATTTAAAGCTGCATACACTGTATCAAATATCAGGTTCTAGAAATATATCTGGGATATGGAAGTTTTATACAGTTGGAGATTTTGTGTAATTAACATATCATGAGTATCTGATTTCATAATCCTTCAGGAATATTATATAGAAATTATAAAAATAATGTGTCTGTACATTACAATGGATTAATAGAAAAATATTTTTTGCTTTTTCATGTCTTGCCTGTTTGAATTTTATTTGCACATGCTGCCATTTAAACAAAACTTACTCTGAAAATTATGATATCACTGTGAGGAAAAATTTATTTTAAATTTAGTTAACAAGACTGTAACTCAGACTCTAGTGTCACATAATTGCTGTCAGTTCATTATTAGCTCAAGTCAAATGTTTGACTCCATGTACACATTTCCACCTGATCACTTCTTACCAATAAAGCACCTCATTATCGCCTTTCAGAGTTCTCTCAAACAGTATTTTTGCATATGCTTCAAGTAGATTCTACCATCTGAATCCAATTCTGTACCATGAACTCTGGCAAGCTGGTGAAAATTAAAGATTAGTTTTCTTCCTGCTTGTAACTATTTTCTTTTAAGGTTACTGAAGTTGCATGTTTACACTTAAGAAAACTCTACAGAAAAAGTGAAAATAAAAAGTGAGAGGATATTTGTACAGACTATAACAAACATGAAGCTGACATTTGCAGATGCTAGCAAACTAACAAGGAGGGATACACTTTTTTGCCATTTTAGATAATCTGCAAGAATTGCATTGGGGAAAATATACAGGGAATTCTAGGACTTCTAGAAGGTCCAAGAAGGCATGAGTGCACTAACAGTATTACAAAACACATCTACCAACTCACTTCAGTGAATATTCTGTCAGGTAGGATACTACTCACCTCCATTTGGCCCTGATCAAGCAAACTCTATTGTTGTAGTCCCCAGTTTCCATCTGACAAACTCTCCCTGAATAATTCTGAATAATGAATAATTTCTGAATAATGAATATGAATAATTCTTCCTTTTAGGATTTTATGGTTCAGTGCTGAATTCAGCCTCCCCTTTATATTTCCATCAGTGCCTCCCCTTGCTGTCTGCCCTTACTCTCCTCCACCCTCAACATTCCATGCTTTGTCTTTTGCTCCTGATCTTGTCTCTCCATCCTGTTATCTTCATGTGTCTTTGCTAGTGACATAGACAGGGTGATTTAACTTTAGAGTCTGTTAGAATATCCCATCATTATTCCATGGGGTTAAGGTGGAAAAAGGTATACATATGAGATTTTTTTGAGATTATGCAGACAAGTGACTTCTTTCAAAGACCCGTAATCCTCATCCTCTAAATTAGTATGTGTGTGGTCTGGGGCTGCTTAAACAACTGTGACTCCAATCATAAATGGAAATTCAAGTAATACTCAACTTTATTAAAGGTGTTCATTACTGCAACAATAACATCAAATCAGGATGTTACTTGCAGGTCCACCTGCAAGTAATGTTGAACTGAAAAAATTATGACTGAACACTGCAGAAATTTAAAATTTGGTTATCTTGAATTCAGAGATAACATGTTTTTTCTAGCCCAGGAAGAGGGGAAACACAAGCTGCCATTAAATTTTCCCTTAACATTTTTCATGTTGTTTCTGAACATTTAGGGTTTGAAATCAGAAAAATCTAAGAAGTCGTGTGACCTTTCCAGAAACTCTTGCCTTGAAACAGAAAACCGAATTATACTTCTTCACACAATTTTTTCAAGTTTTGAAAGTCTGTGTTAGATTCATTTTGAAGGAAAACTGAAGTCACCTTCACTTTTACCCAGCTTTTTCATTTGATAAGTCAAGACTATTTTAGACTGCAAACTGAACAAGCTTTGTGATTTGATTAATTTATGTTTCCTGGTGATCAGTCTAAAAACCCACCACACTATTCATAAGATCAAATCAGTGAGAACTACATGCCAAAATGAACTATATGGATATTGTTTGTCAGATTACATGATAAATCAACCTGCACTTTATCTACTTAGTGGCATCAGGGGCTCACAGTCATACCCGTTAGCATAAATTAAAACCATAATTTGCCAGTTATTTGTCAAAACAGTTATGTGTGCTTGGTTTAATTGGTTGCATTTGTCTGCCTAGCTTAAATACAGCCATAAGTCAAAGAAACTTCTTACTGCCTTAAAGGAAAACTGTATATGACTTAATTCAGGCAAAATACTTTTAGTGATGTTCAGTAAAGAAATCATCTGTACCACTGAACAAGAGCCAGCAGCATGTAGGGTTTCAACAGAGAATTACCAACTGCTCCCACTTATGCACTAGTGTTGCCAGCTTCTCACACAGTCTTTCCTAAAAAAAAAATGCCTGGATTCTTCTTCTTCCAGATGCCTGCCTGGTACACACAACCCTATCCAAGCGTGCGTGAGAAGTGACATATGTTGAATCTCATTCACAAAAGGCCCTCCACACTCATACTGGAACACCTCACTGAACATGGTTTTTCATTTCTAACTCCCATTCTGCTCTCCAGGGAATCCTGCTGTTATATTTCAGGCCTGGTTTATATCACTACAGTCATAATGAAAATTATTGCTTCAGTTTGAGAGTTTAAAGCATTTGTTAAACATAGCTAATAGTGCATGACTGCATGAAAGCTGGATTCTTCATATCATATTTCAGGTGGAGAATCTAAAAACCTATTTCAGTAAGTCTCAATGCCAATACACACATCATAAAATCTTTTTGCTTACTGCTAGCAGCAGTGGGTTTAGACAGTGATCCTTCTCCCTCCACATTCATGTGTAAAAGTGTTTCTAGCTTTAGTGATCCGTGGTGATGCAGGTTCCTAAATAACAAATGTACTTGTTTTTGGAGTTAAATAGGGGAGAGAGATTGAGAGAGTAAGAGGGTGAAGGAGAGCCAGAGAGATTGAGTGCTTTTCTTATTTGTGGTCTAGCAAGGCAAGAGGCTAGTACAAAGAGCACAACAAATTAAGAGGAGAGGGATTAGTTCCTGGCTCAGACCGACACTTCTTTAAACTTCATGAAACTTTGAGTCTCAGGTTCTTTTCTGAACTCCCATCTCCTAGCATGGTGCTGGAAGGACAAATTCCACTGAGACTGGACAGGAACTTGTGGGAATGAGTATGGAAAAGCTCCATCCTTATAAAGAAAATCACACTTGAAACTAATTATTCTAAACAATTGATCCCTGGTTAACAACCACAAATCCATCATAACAGTAAGTGGAAAGTAATTCTCAGTACCTAAATAAACATTTGCATGTTTAGCAGTCTTTATGAGCACATTGTCCTGGATGGGAGTGGAAGGACTTAAGGTTGCTTAAAGAATGACCATCAAAGATATTAGGAAAAAGTGATTTTAATATAAAATTGTGAAAGTGTGACTTAACAGAGTGCAATGGCAAGGTTCACTCTATTGCTTACTCACTGTGTGGAAGAAACATATAAAGGTTGGAATCCAGTTGGAGTGATTTATACAGGGATTAGGGAAAGAGAATGAGGGAGACCCTCCCATTGAGTCACGAGGTTGAGAGTGGACCCCTTGCTTTATAAACTCCTTCTCAGAGAGGAGTCTAAGTGTCGCTGGATCCATTCCTAGTCCCAGACTTGGTCAATGGTTAATGTCTAAAAGGGATTAGGTGTAGAGATTTCAGTGTAGTGCTTCAGCATGTGATTATGGGTCTTGCATGACTTTGGAATAGCAGTAATTTGAGGTTCATTAACTTTATTACAAAAAATCATAAAATTATATGATTTTCTAGCAATACTTAATTGATCAATAATCAACAATTTATTACAATTGAACACAGCAATTTAGTTAAAGATTCAACAAAGTTTCTAAATTACATTGCATACACACACACAGATATAGAGGTTAACCTACAATTAAGATGTTAGTAAATTTTGATACTGAATGATCTTTGGTTGTCACGAGATCAAATTAAAGTGAATTACTTTCCCAATTGAATGGCGTAAAATCAAGTTATAGCAAATTACTCAGTCTTTCTATCTTTCATCACGATATCAAAAAAGCAGTGAATTACTCTTTTTCTTCATTGGAATCAATCTTCCATTGTGACATACACGGTATCAGTCTGCTACAATCCCAGGGAGCTCCAAAGGGCCTCACTATAATATCGATATTTATAGGGTCACAAAATACTGACTTTGGTCAGTATTTTTCCATAGTGGTCACAATTCTTGTCAGGTGATGTTGGCAACTTTCAGAATGGGCTTGTGATCTGGGCAGGGGTGGTCTCGTGTACATTTCCCAGGCAACAGGAGTTCCAGGTACAGTTAGAGGGTGCTTAATCATCCCAACAAAATGAAGTTGTACCAGAACAAGAAGGTGCCAGATTGTCTTAACTCACTGCCCTAGTAAACAAGGTCAGAAAGTGCCAGCTTGTCCCAATCCACTACACTTGCAACTAAAACAAGAACAATGTTGGGCCCACTTCACTTATAATTTAAGCAAGAGCCATTTGGCTGGTTCAGACATGGCAATGCGGCCCAGAGGCGGGGGTCTGCACCACCATACACATACAAAGGATTAGTCAGTCAAGGAGCTTACGGTAGAGAACAGTGGTATTGAGTAAAGCAAATGATGGGTCCTCATTTTTTACAAAGGAATTAAATGGATGCTATTTTATTGTGTCTAAAATCTAGTAATTTTGTTTGTACTGGTTGCTTAAGGTTCCTGTTCAGTGGATTCAATACAGACATCTTCAAATGTCAATGTACTCTGTCTTGAGACAGATCTCAAGAGCCTGCAGGCTGAGCTATCTATTTGGCAGACATGCCTGTCTCTGTGTTCACAGAATGGCAGAGCCAAGGCACTCGGCTAGGAGTACATGCCCTAGCTTTTAGATGGTTTGTGTTCAATGAGATGGAAAAAGGTACTGGCCACCTGAGAAGAATACAGGAACATTGTCAGAGTATGCAGGGATGCAGCAAGAAAAGTTAAGACCTGACTGGAACTAAATCTGGCAAGGGATGTCAAGAACAACAAGAAGGACTTCTTCAAAAGCATCATAAGCAAAATGAGGACTAGAGAAAATGTGGGTCCACTACTGAATGAGGCGAATGCCATCATGACAGAGGATACAGAGAAGACAGTTACTGAATGTCTTTGCTTCGGTCTTTATTGCTCAGGCCGACCCTCAGAAGACTCAGAGTCTGGAGTTAGGACAGAAGTTCTGGAGAAAGGAATACCTTCCCTTTGGTGAGGAGAATTGGGCGAGACATCATTTAGGCAAATGACATCCACAAATTAATGGGCCCTGTTGGAATGCAGCTGTGAGTGTTGAGGGAGCTGGCAGACGTCATTGCTAGATCACTGTCCATTATCTTTGAAAGGTCAAGGAGAATGCCTGATAGCTGGAAGAAAGCCAACTGAAAGAGGGTAGATTTAGACTGGATATTAGGAAGAAATTCTTTCCTGTGAGGGTGGTGAGACAGTGGCACAAGTTGCCCAGAGAAGTTGTGACTGCCCCCTCCCTGGCAGTGTTCAAGGCCAGGTTGGAAGGGGCTTTGAGCAACCTGGTCTAGTGGGAGGTGTCCCTGTCCACGGTAGGGCGGGGTGGAACTAGATGATCTTTAAGGTCCCTTCCAACCCAAACCTTGGTATACCTGTGATTCTATGTGTTGGACATTTGACTAGTATAGTGTATTAAACACATGGTATGGCACAAAAAAGAAATTGTATAAATATTCAGTTTTAAGTTTTGTTGAAAATTTGAAACTCTGCTCAGGTTCATGGATCTTTTCAAGCAAACCTGAACCAAGAGATGGTTTATGTTTAAGAGACGGGCAGTCAGTGCTGTAAATGGAAACACAGTGTTGCATAAAAACATGGAAGACTATATGGTTTGCACCAGCCCTTTTTAGTAAGAATTTTTTTTATCTGGAAGTCTGAACAGTTTTATTAGTATTACTGTCAACATCTGACAACAAAGAGAAGCAGCAAATTCCTAAATTAAACTCATTCCATCCCTGTGTCCTCTAAGAGAAAATTCAGAGAGCAAAATACATAAGGCAAGAAAGAATTTGTCCTTATTTTTGCATAAAAACAATACCCTATTTAGAGCTGCTACTCCTTCTTCTGGCTACCAGCGATGCCCTTATACTAAAACAATAAACAGCTATGCATGTATTTATGGCTCTCTAGTACTACAGCATTGTATATTACTACCAGAAAGTCAGACAACATTGACTTCTGAATTATTCTCCTGCCCAGAAAATCCTCCTAATTACCATTCATACAACTGCAGGAGGGGAATTGAAGGGAGCTTGCACCATATCCTATGTAGGTACTTAGCAGCTAAGGGGACAGTTTAAGTTCCACAGCTGCTAAGCCCAGACAGATACCTGTTGTATTCAGCAGGTATTTAGCAGGTAGAAAAATGACTTTACATTTCACATCCCTGTTGAGCTCTAGCATTGCAGAGGTATCAGACAAAGGGAGAAGAGGTATTATTGAAAGATGACATACTTCTGGGCCAAAGTTAGCATTTTAAACTTGATAGGAAATTCCAGTATAATCCACTTATATTAATGGAGTAAGATAGGGAAACCTTCTCCTGCGATATACAGAGCACCTGCTGCATAAGGTCTGAAGATGAAAAGCAGGATCAAATTACAAGCTCGGGTGGGATCTCCATGGAAAATAGACAAGTATTACATTCCTCTAGCGACACAGTAACTCACTTTCTGCACCAAGTTGTTGAAGTGATATTCAAGTGTAAGCCTTGGACAGAATATTTAAATTCTGCAAGCATAAAGGCAAAATGGCAATAGGTGCTTTGGTCTCTTCTGCTTTACTCCCATGTCCCACATATTAAAGCCTGTACTACAGAGAAGTTTGGAAAAGTGATTGCTTTTGGACCAATAATAATTTGACAGCCTATAAAATACAGGGAAGTTGTTAGTTGATATTATGTGCTCCTTGGATTTCTAAGTATTTACACAATGAGATATAGGTTCTCTTAGTCATTTCCTTTTCCCTAAACATAGCCAGGTCCTAGCCAGGGACTTAAGAACATCTCAAAGTGAAAAGTGACACTAAATTTCAGGAGAAGAGTTTAAGGCAGAGGCCATAGGAAGCTCTCTGTTGGACTCAGAAAGTGATCTGTGTTATATGGATTTAGTAATAAAGAGATATCATTCCATTTTTCTATAATATTTTTTAAAGCAGTCAAATGTGGATCTTTGCAGTGAGTGAAAATGGTATTCACAGTACAAGTAACAAGTCATATATTTTCCCTCTCTATATAAAAGTTTTATATTTGTCTGCTTTCCCAACTTGATTCCCTTTTTGTAAAAATAATCTAGTATGTTTTGTTGTTTGTAAGCACAAAAATAATTTATCAAGATTGATAATCTGAGAAGTGTTTAATGATTCCAAATTAAAATCCTTCTTGCAAGTGCTGTGTGGTTTGACAAGATGTCAGCTGATGTCCAATTCTTCATCTGAACTTTGACTCTGATGAGTAGCTCTTGCAGATCCCAAAACTAACCATGACACAAACATTTGATGTTGTCTTTAGAGATAATTTCATAAATGCACTACATTGCCACATAATTAATCTGGTTTTGTTTGAAATATAGAAAGTCTAAGAAATAAATGCTGTTTCTGTTAAAAGCATCTCAAAGACACTTCATAAAATTTTCTTCCTACTCATGCAGCTACATTTATTTGAAGTTGAAATAGCAGATGCAAATTGAGAAAAAACATAAAGGTATACTTTTCTTATATTTGTCATAAGAACACTGAAAACAGGAAAACAATTTCTATAATTAGATAAGGAGCACAAAGCAAGCAAAAGCTAAAAGAATAATGTGGGGGTCTTAATTTTTAGTTTAGTTTTACCATGGACACAGCCAATAACAAGCTGTCTCATCTGGCACATTAAGATGTTTTGTGCAGCCATCCATTTGGTCTATGAGGAAAAGGAGTATGAGTTAGTTTTCCATACTTGGATTGAGCTATTTTTGATAACCTAGTTAGTCATGGGAGGTGCCTAGCATTTTGTCAGTGAGTCTGAGAAACTATATCCTGTTCCAGATTTCTAACTGAAGAAACAGAAGAATCAGTCAGTATTTTGCTGTGGCTCTCAGGTCCAGACTGTACTACAGAGTTGAGTCAGCATCAAATCCAGGATGCACGGAATGAGCATTATTAGAGTATTGGGAATGTGTCACATAGATAACTCTGTGCTATAACCTAATTCTAACCTACTTCATTATCACTCATTCAATGGTAAATGATGTGCCAAATTTTTTATTAATAGATATAGTTATACATGAAACTTACATACAAAAATTTCTGATGTTAACTATGTAGCCTGCATAAGGGACCATGTTTACAGAAAAATGACAGTGAAGTCAAAAATTGCACATATGCTTCAAACATATGCTTCTTGTTTTCAAAAAATTGGTTTATAGCCTATTTTTTATGCTCTCTTTAATATAGTCCTAATTTTGATATGTAACACAATTTAGAATTACTCATTAACATATTTAATGAGGTAATGAGATTTATTCTTTCCAAAGTTTATATTTTATTCTTTGCCCAGCTTCTTCAGATAAAAATGCTTTCTGTAAATTTAACTGAATGCATAAGGAGCCATATTTGAAGTTTACTCACAGAAAGCCTTCTCCAAGCAAAGTCTGAAGAAGGAATGAGTGGAAATTAGACGTGTGGAGCGACAATTTTTTTGTGTGTATTGAAATGAATTAGTCATTATATTAGTCCCAGCTTCTTCATGATTTTTAAAGAACACAATGCTGAAGAGATTAGTTTTATTACTGAGTCACATCCCATGTTATTGCAGGTAGTTAGACCACCTAATCCCTTCCATAGGCTGATGAAGATGTGAGCTAAGGACTCTGTTCTACCTGTGCTTTCTCAGTTCTTATTCCTACTGCAACAGGCCCAGGAATTTCGTGAATGTATGACAAGAGGAAAGAAATAGATACCACTTATTTCAGTTGGCCTTAAAGGAAGAGCATAGTCCAGAGCTCTTGGGGCTAAAGAGATGCTTCCACTTCTGTAAAATACAGTCCCATCCATAAGTTTACATTAAACAGTGATTTTGCTGTAAATTTTTGCTCTGTAAGATGGCATTTTTGGCTCTGCATCACTGGATCCCAGTTGCCTCCCAGCATAAACATACTCACTTTTAAGTAAAAATATTTTTTCCTGTTGCTAGGATGGCAAAGAGTGTAGGAACTGAAAGCTCAGGCTATTGTAAATACACTGTGGCTAGTGTGATGAAAAGATTCACTTTATTTCCTTTTTCCAGAGCTTCTTACCTCTTGCTTAAGAGTCCCTTTGTGGCCACTGAACACCAGATCTACAGTTCTGAAAAGGTTGTAGTGATAAAACCTGAGTCAAGACTTCCATTAGCAATGAACTTATGACAGCATGAAATATCAGTACAAAATAAATATAAATGGCCATATAAAGAACAGGAAGTGTTGCTTTTGACAAAAATCCATTCTGCCCTTTTTAGGGGCCAGTTTTTCAGCTTTCTTGAATTAGCAAGATCACATGTAATCCTTCAGGAATGCAGGAGGCTGTCTTCCTTAGTTTTCATTCTTCTACAGAGACAGCATCTCATGGAAACACTGGTGATTCTTACATTCAGATGTTTGTTTTTCATTTATTAAAGATCCACTTGTTGATACAACAAAATTAAATGCATTCTAAGAAGTAATTCCCGGTCTTTTATCACCAGAATACTTATGAAAGTTTCCGGTTCAAAACTGAGTGAGGATCTTTTGGTATCACATGAATGGGATCAACTGTGTCCAGCACTTTGGTAGTTTGGCTCTATGATTCCAGTTAAAATCTTAGTTCCTATCTTCCTAATTCAGGATACCCTGCAAGTTGGGACTAAATAGTCCTAGACAAGAAGAAGCACTTGAAGTAACAGACTTCATTCTATTTACACCCTGCTGTTGGGGGAATTGAGCATAGTTTCTTGAGGCATTCGTCAACATACCAATAACAAATGACAAGGCTATAAGCATTTGTGAAGGGTGGGGGGAAGGGGGGAAGGGGGGATAATTTTATTATCTTTTTTACACATACAGCTTTACCACACTTCTTACTTGTCTAAGCACAATTTTGTCTCTTCAAAATCACATTCAACTTTTCAGGTGTTGTATCTATGTAGTTTCTTTTTAACTCTACAGGAGTTATTAATCTGAAAAGATGCTGAAGTGGGGATAATGTCTTCACAAGAGCTGTTGTATACATTTTGCTACCAATGCAGAGAAGGGGTCTGCTTAAAATTGGAAACCATAAAATGCCCACAGATCTATCATGTCAGATAATTTTACAGCAGAAGTAATTACTTTCTATTCAAGCAGAATACAAAATGAAACTACAAATTTCAATAACACTGACCATGAAATATCACCTTCTGAATGAATGTCAAGATTTATTTGATCTTGCAGACTGCATGAAGGATAAATTCATATATCTGTTCCTTCTTAACATCATTGGGAAAAGAAAGTCAAAATTGATTAATTTCACTGAAAGAACAAACTTTGTTTTAAGAAAGACCTGAGACAATTAAATGGTGATCTGAAAATATTTAATAAACCTCCTTTAAGTCTGTTTTCTCTTAACTTTTAACTATACCAGCAGACTGTGTGTGGCACTTACATCAGCAAATGATCATATTTTCTTTAAGAGCCAAAAGAATGTAACACATATATACAAATAACAGAAGTCAAAACTACATGGCTTAGTACAGTAATTTAATAAGCAGGCATTATAATAATGAGAAGAAAAAAACACATTACTAGTTGATAATGTTATTTTCATTTGCTCTGCTTAACAAAGGAGTTGAGATGCAGACAAGAAGCACTCACCAAAGCATAGAAGAAAGCAAACAATTTAACCAAGTAAATAAAAAGCTGAGATGGCTTCTAGGAGCCAGGCTTATGCACTTGCAGTGAGGGTATTCTGTTATTTAACATGACCACTAATCTAGCAGTTATAACATTTCTTATGCATTGTTTATCAACCTTTCTTCCTCTAGTTTATATGTTTTGGAAACAACCACTGGTGGGCAAAACAGAATATTTTATATATAAGTACTCCAAGAACACCAATGACAAACTTGGGAAAGGGAATATGGTCTGTAGAAAGAGAAGATCAGGGCTGTGTGCAAAAGACTTCTAATCTTCAATAATACTAAAGACATAGATTTGCTATGACAGTTTTTAATAAATTAAGGTCAAAGCCAATCCTTCTTTAATCCATACACTAAATGCTCAATTGGGCCCTGAAAAGCAATCCTGATATCTACTTTACAGTACTTGTCTCTCAGAGCAGCTAAACTTGTAATATACCCTTTTTATCTTGATCTGAAGATTGCTTCCAATTAAACCTATTGCATGATCCCTGCTCAGGAAAGCTTTGTTTTAAGGAATAAATGGGTGGGTTGTCACTGTAGTCTAAGTTTTGGTGTCTCTCTAGTAGATCTCTAAGACTGAAAATTTAATTCTGGTCACTGCTATGTCATCTGCAGTTGAGGTTATGCTAGCACTTGTTTTATGCTCATTTTTTAAATTAGTGAAGCACTTAGAAGGAGAGATATTAGCTTCTTATCAACTTCAGTAACTTCAATAATTGTATGCAGAGTACTCTAGAAACAGTCCTTTCCACTTGTATTGAAGCAGGGCCTCTCTTCAGTCAAACACATAGCCATGGATCACAGTGATCCTTAGTTTACCAAAGTGATCAGTATACTGGGAAATACTTTGACTCTAAATGAAGTTTAGGAGAACTAGTGCAAATGTGCTCAAGGAAGCTGCAAGTAAGTAGTTTAAAAGTTCTGTCTACATACTTTCCTACTGGCACCTTCTCACTGTCTTGCTTTCCCAATGACCCAAATGCCATCAGGGGACACACTGCCCCTTCACAGTGCTCCAAAGTCTGGGACACACCACACTGCCCTGGGACCTGGACCCAAACCCATAAGGATTCACTTACACCTCATTCTCCAGGTAAGTGCTCTGACTGCTCTGGTCATAGGCAAAAGACATGTGAACAGAACTACTGATGAATCATCCTTTTTATCAGTTTTGTCTTCTTAAAATCCATCTCTACTCTAGTAGACATCTTCTCTCAGAAGAGGAACTAGAGGGCTTGTGACAGAAATCTTTGGCTGTAGAAAATTGGCAGAACTGAAAAATAATTGATGTAAGATTGAAGAGGCTGGTGTGATGGTAATGTAAGTGGAGAGACTTGCAAGAGAATGAGAGATGGGGCTGACAAAGTAAATGTTAACACTGAGCTAAGCTTGACAGATAAAACATTTAATGTTGAGGGAAAGTAAAGTATAGGAGAACTAACTGAGGAAGTAATTGCAATGAGGAATGGATTGAGGTGATAAGAAACTATTCATGTACATGGATTTGTGTAGTGATCCTGACTGGAAGACCATTGTATATCCAGGAGTTAGTGATCCACATAACATTTAACCTGAGTGAGTTCATGCCCATGCCATGCCACACTGCACATACAGCATGGCCTTCAGGCCCATGTTGTGATGTGCATATTCCTTGGCCACGTTGCAGTATGAATTACAAATCGAGTAGTTTTCTTTTAAGAAAATACTGATACATCTCAAACAACCCAAATGGGTTAACCCTTTGTACAGCATTCTGCACACACATTGGAGGCTCATTCAATGCTTCGCAACTTGGTGTTCCCAGCATCTACAGGGGAGTGGGATTTCTTTATTTCATTAACTCTAACAAATAGAACTTTAAATTATTCTTCTCAGATTTTAAGCACCTTTCTTGCTGAGATCATAACAGAACAGCATCTCCTGGTGTGAGACAGCTAACACAGAAAAGTGGTGTAATAGATCTTCAGGGAAGGGAATGGTGAAGTGAGATACTGATGAAGTAACTATGAAAGGGAAGAAAATCATCAATGAGATGAGAGGCAAGCAGGAGATGGGAAAGGTCAAAAAGGCAAAACTTCAGTAAATCTTCTATGACCACCGTGGGCACGAAGTACTTGTAAATGAGCTACCATCAAACTAATCAGTTTATGCATGATTTACAGTCCAATGTAATAACAAACATGTTGTGAGCTAGTTTATCATTTCTCAAGCAGCGTTAGCAACTTGTTTAAAGCTTTGTGTTACTGAGGCTAGCCTGCAATATTTACCTGGCAGTCAGTGTAAGTCAATGCAAGTAAGTCAGTATTTACTTTGTCAGTATAAGGATTGGATATCTTTACATTGTTATGTAAATACACTAATGGAGACATAAAGCTGAAAAATCCTTTTGAATGGGAAAGCTGAATCAATGTTTCAGCTTAAAAAATGCAAAGGGAGGAAATATTAAGAAAGGTCATCACTTGAAATGGGTGTTTTCAACAAGAAGGCTGGAAAATTCTTAGGACAAGAAGAATGAGACAAGAGGCAACATGATTCAGAAAATACTCATGAAAGAAAAGATGATAGATGTTGGAGAACAATGTCAGATGAAATGGTGTTGAAAAGAGGAAGAACAGAGACAGGATGATTGGAAATTGTACTAATATGAAAGAAATGGCCCAATATTTCCTCCAACATGACATTAAAGTGTTGAAGCACAAAAAGAAGAGTCTTTCCTCGCAGGAGCAAGCTCTATGGGCACTATTAGAAAGAGTGACATAGGTCTTTTTTTCTATTACAAGAAGCCTCAAATCTGATGTTATCCACATAGTCACAAAAATCAGAGTCTTTACATTTTACTATTAAATCAACACTTATAGATCTTGTGGTTGCTGAAAAAAGTGAAGTTCAGGTCCACCACCTTGTTTTCAATGAAATGCAGTTGTTAAGCATAGTTTTCCCCAGGAAGTTTGCCAAAAGCACAGAAAATTCTAGGAATTTTCCCAGTATCCACTAGCCAACAGTACATCCAATTCATGTTTGAATATAGAGTCCAAGACCATTGAAGTTCTTGGAAACATAAGGAACATATTTTGCTCCAGGTCCTTTTGTTTTCCAACCCATTCTGATCTATTCCTTAACTTTGGTTTACTAACAATACAGTGCTTTAACATATGACATGGCTTCATTGAGATACTATGAAAATTAGTAAATCAGTGTTTTTAATTAGGCAAAGTTCTTTTTGCTTCAGCCATTGGGCTCAGTCTTCCTATTTTGAACATAAAAATTGAAAATAAAATAAGCACTGAATTAAAGCATACCAATTACTATGTTAATACTTTCATTTTGCATTTCAGATTGTAATCCATTAATTTCCTTGGACACAACAATTAAAAAGAAGAAATAACTGAACATCTTCTATAAACATTTCTGCTAATGAGGAGGCAAAAATAAATATATAGTTAGGTAATAGGTCTATAAATCAGAAGCTCTCACCCCCATTTCTAGCTATGACATGTCTTCTTTCTAACTGGCAAACTATCTGAGTCTCAGTTTTCCTGTCTGCGGCCTGTGACCATGAATAATTTGATCACATCATTTACGAGAGTCATAACAGTGATAAGGAGCTGTCTCCATGACATTCAAAAGTAAGAATGAGGAATCTGCAGCAGTTGCTCAGGAAGCAGCAGGAACAGACACTGGTGAAGAGAAATTGATACAAATTGATACTGGAGCGTCACTGTTCACCTCAAACTGTAATCCCAACTAAGTGCTCTGTTCATACATTTTCATGCTGCATAAAAACTTCCTAAGTGGAAATCCTCTGGTGATCTTCAGTGACAAGACCCATGCATACAAATTCACAGACTAGATACAGTCTTGCCTAGTCTCCCAGTGTCCTGCTGCCGAACAACGGGCACAGTGCTTCTACTACCCAGGCCCAGGTTTCCCCACAGTGCACTCAGGTAAAAAGGGGAACATGTAGCCAAGTGAGAAGCTGCAAGGCATGCTACAGTCCTACAATTGACATAGAGCTATTGTAACCAAAAAGAATAATTTATAATTTTCTTACTACTCAGAGACTTGGAAAGCTGCCATTTTGCCTGGCACACAAGTAAATCCAGAAGTTGAAACAGAAGAAGGCAAACACAGATGATAAAAGCCTGTGCTCTCATTTACCTGAAATTTTCATTTACTTGAGCAACTTAACATTCTCTTCTGAGTGAAGTAATTCCTGGTTTACTCAAGTTAAACAAAAGAAGAATTGGGCTTCATGAGACTAGCTGGAAATGTTTTGTGGATGTGTATTTCAAAAAGGTACATACTCAAAACAAACAGCTGCAGATGCTCTTCTTGATAGCAAGGAAATTTAAATTTTGTGGTCATTTGTTTAATTTTATTCACTCAAGCAAAAAGAAAATAGAGGATTAATCCTTCAAGCATAGTCTTAGTCATCATTGTTTGTCATATACATCAAAAAAACCAAGCAAAAAGAGCAGAAAATTAAGCAAAACAATACAAAGACAGAAGAAAGATAAATTCAAAATGTGGTCATAGCAGAGTTCTATGGTATCTAATTTTATGGCAGGATTTTTTGTAAATTGAGCAGATGTTTTCAGTATGCCACAGATTGGTTCATGGTTTGCAGAAAACTATCAGTCTTGTGATGCTCTCTTAAGCGACAGGGAAATCTACACTTATAAAAGGAAATCATTAGAAGCAACTTAAGCCTTCTTGTTTTAGTGGTGTTAAATTACAACAAGGGACGCTCAGTTTGGATATTAGAAATAAATTTTTCACCATTAGGGTGCTTAGATAATGGAACAAGTTGCCTAGGGAGGTGGTGGAGTCACCGTCCCTGGAGGTATTCAAGAAGCGCCTGGATGAGGCACTGAGTGATATGGTTTAGTGTTTTAGGGGTTATTATGATGGTGCTGAGTAGACGCTAGGGCTGGGTGACCTTGAACGTCTCTTCTAGCCATAATGATTCTGTGATCACAGAATCACAGGGAAGGGAAGGGACTCCATTTGGTGGTCTGTCTTGAAATATTTTCCTCCATTTGTTGCATTAAGATCAAATGATTTTACAAAATTACGTGCTGGATGTTCAAGAAGAAAAATGTATCTAAGAGACAAACAGCTTGTGTTTCATAGCTGTATGTTTAGTTTTGTGTAAAAACATGCATTTGAGCTGCTAAATAGCTCTCTTGAATGCATTTAATGTGATATAAGTAAGATACATATTATCTCATGAGCTAATAATGAATTGAACAGTCCTTGATAGTTCTTTCTCATATTTATTTTACAGGCTGTTAATTTTTTTAACTCTATGGTTTATGTAAATGCAAATCATCAACAATCAATGTACAAATCTATGGAGTCATAAATTCCAATATAATTCTAGTATAACAAGGCTTAATGCCAGCAAGGAGATTCTTTATTAGTAGGTGTCTAAAAAACAGATTGGAAGGCAAAATCCCTTCCAGAGGACTTCCAGACTGAAAGGCAAAATGCCAGCATAAAAATCAAGTCAATACTAGTTCTTAACATAGCTCTCCATCATCCCTACTTCCATTCCTCCTTCTGATGTGTTAACATCTCTCCAGAAGGGAATATAATTCAAAAATCCTGCTGTATGTAGACAGCAATAAGACTGAATGTAGACAAATATCTGCATTTAACATGAACATACTCGATCACATACTATCAGTACTGTATCTGTTGCCCTTAGAGTTCCAGTGTTAGAATACCCATTCAGACAGTCAAGATAAGCATCCACAAATAGGATAATTCAGGAACATTGTTAAAGAAGTAGATTTCAGACTGAGCGTTTGTACACTGTGAAAAAATTACTATTTAGAATTCTGGACAATATTCTCAGCTAAATTAAGTAAAATCAGTGGAGTTTTTAGTTTCAAAAGAAATCTAGAGAAGAAATCTCAGATCATTCCTGAGGCAACACATGCTTCCACATTCCCCTTCCTTCTCTCTCCCCTACCCTAGTGAGGTCCTGGGCTTTCTACCACAAAGAGCAATTAAACACCAGTAAGCTCCCTTCCAGACCTCTATTTAAAGTGAAGATTTGTGTGGAAGGGTGTACTGATGAGGTGCTCCTTGCTAGACTGTAGGTTAACCAATGGCATTGGTGACAGCAGTAGCTGACAGAGGTTATCCCATCCTGGTATGAGGCCGTAAGGGGAGAGGTTTTACCTATTGATGCTTGACTTTATCCTTCTGGGTTACACCTGTGAGAGTGGTGGAATTTATACTGGAATACATGAAAAGCTACAATGACAAAGAGCATTAACAAAATGGATTTGTCAGAGGCTTTTTGTCTGTGCTGGAAGCCTAGAAAGGTTGTTGACTGCAGCAGCAGCAACTGCCAATAGGTATACTGGGGTGTATTTGGCTGTCTTGGAACAACAGCTGCATTTGTCTTCCTTCCTCTCTACTATTTCAGCTCTACCACTTACCCTTCTTCCCCATTCCCAAAACAGGAGCGTCTTGGCTGAAACATGGTGGTAGAAATTAAATTTTAATTGCAGTGCTGAGAAGCTCTGAGCTGCTCTTCTGTCAAGACAGCTTTCAATGGGACTGCCTAGTGACTACAAGCCAAATGATGCTATCTCTTATATTGCATTTGCCAAGCTCAAAATGAAAGATAAAAGGATTCTTTTTGAGGGGATTTATTGCAATAATAGTAACACCACAGTGAATTTGGTTGGGGTATGACATTTTAAGCTTTAGAAGGGTTCTAAACTGTGTAAAACCATAGTAATAATGGAAACAATGAAGACAGACATAATATGCCAATTGTCCTTGGAACTTAAACAGTCTCAGTGTTCAGCCACACTGACCCTGCTGGGTTAGGCCATTCCAGGCAGGGCTCCTGTAAAGTATGTGACTTCTTGACATCTGTTTCAAATTTATTTTTATTTTCTGAGTAGGCTGAGCTAGTGTCTGTTCAGATTAAAATAGCAACCAGAGCAGGTTTTACCTACATTTAAATTGACATTTCTGACAGCTTGATCCCCTGTAGTTCTGGAGGTTTTTTAACTGTTTTAGTTTGGAGGACAGAGAACAGATTATCTGGAATCAGGAAATGATCATCTGAAATTGTAACAGGATACATACTTATAAACCAGTTTCCTCTGAATTGACAGAAAATAAATGAAAACCTAAATATTATTTGTTTTCCTCTTTGAAAATGGATCCGAGTGCATAAATTTCCATTGTCTGTTCCTTTAATATTGTGTCTGATTGATTGTGCAATGACTAGAAGGCAGTCTTCTATTTTAGCTTTGCATAAAACTACACAATGATATTTTTTTCCATTTTATTTTATATACATCAGGTAATTATTTAAAAGCACTTTTGAAAAAAGTGTGATAGTTGCAAATTTGAACATCAGAATTTTAAAAATAACAAAGTTAATTTTACTCAATCATTCTTAACTTATTCCTGTCATATATGCATATGGTATCTTGTGTCCAGTTTCCATCAATGTGAGCTTGCCCAAAGTCTTCCAAGAGCTTTGCAGCAGTAAGTTTGTGAGATGAATCCAGCAGGATCAAGAAGCCACTGTGAAGATGGAAGAAATGGAAGGAATCTATTGGTCTTCTGGAGGACAGCACAAGGCCAGTGTTGCCCTGAAAAGAGTTGTTTTAGCTGAAGCAAAAGGTATTCTGATTCAGTGTCCCTCTACAACTTTCATTAGATGTATACACCTTTGTGACACCCGTTATAAACTAAGAGCTGCTTCCTTAAAGAAGAGTCAAATAGAAACACCGTGGGCCCTTTTACAAGGTGAGCACATCTTATGTTGTCACTGGCTTACTTTTAGATTTACATGGGGCTGTGAACGCAAATCAATTACAAACTGCTCCTTTGTCTGTTACTGGGACAAAAACTGTCCTAGACACAGGCCCCAAGTGAGAGTGGAATTAGGAGCTATGGTCCTTTACATGACACACACCCTTCCTGAATCTTGCCAGTTTGAAGCAAAACTATATTGGCATGCTGAAGAATTTTAAATAAAAATTCAGAATATAGGTAATTGCTAAAAACACAGAGCAATAACAAGTACTAAATTCCAGGATGTTCCACAATGTTTCCATCTTTCTAGTGTCCAGAGACAAAGGAGAGCTTCCAAGAAGTAGACCCCATCCTGTCCCATGTATCAATGTAGCACTCCATAATTAAATTAATGGTCGGTTTCAGTGGTCATATTGTATCATCCTCAGATCACCCTTATCCCTAGGCTATAGCTTTTACAAGCTTTGCATGACACCTGCTTCTAACTTAATTGTTTAGTATCTAGCATTTTTCCCATGTAACCATATGAACTTTGTTTATTTTTCCAAACTTTTCTCCAAACAGTTTAAATTGCTTTCAGACTTTCAGTCTGTACTTTCGGAGCTGAGATGTTGGTTTTTTTCCAGCTGAACTAAGAAACACTGAGCACACCTTTTTTCTTCTTCCCTCCATTTCTCTGCTCAAGGCTAGAAATGGAAATGCAGAAAGGGTCTTTCTACAAAGTTATACTCAAAGATTTAGAGGCTGATAAGCCATCCAACTCAGCTCATGTACTGTGGTTTAACAGCTTAAGTATTGCTTTCTGGATTATTCATGACTAAGCCACCAATGAAATAAAGAGTTTTTGAACCATTTATTTGATCTGTGCAAAGAAGCCTAGCATTCAGCTGGCTTGTGGTCTACATTTATTAGGAGCTCCTTCACACACTGGCAACTGTCATTTCATTTGGGGTGTCACTTTTCTCCAAGGACAGTGGGATATTGCCACTGCTGAGCACAGCTCCCATCCTGTAGAGGTTCTGTGTTCTCACAGGACTAATGAAACTCTCTTATTTTTCCACATGCTGTAGACAAGGTGCCAGAGGTATAGTCCTGAAGGCAGAATTTGCTCTCAGGACAACCTTCTCTTGACTGACTTGATTGCAATCTTGGATAAAGTCTAATATGTGTAAGAAATTGTTCAGAGTTTTGTATACTTTTTTCCTGTTGGGCTTAGGGAGACTGGAGTTTGAAAGTCTGCTACACAGCTTGCCGCCATTGCTAACATGCCAGAAGTAATTACAGAGTCTCTTAACAAAGAAAAAAGAATGAATATTCTCAGATCCTCTAACTGTTTCTTCCATGTCATCAGTGGCCTCAGCTATTCTTTTCTTTTTGTTAGAGTAGTTCTTTCCATTCTTTCCTTACCTGTATCTAACACAGACTACAATCCAGATTTTTCCTAAGGAGCTTCCAGTCTAGCCATTTTTCTATAAAATCTGGCTGTAATTTATTTATTCCTCTCCTAAGGCCTCATTTCCTCTCTTTTCCCACTACTGCATTGTGCAAAAGATGATGTAACATGTCTATTCTTAACCTCAGCTATGTCTGTGACAAGTTCTTTTTTCATGCTAAGAGACTTAGCTACGTATGTTAGCTTTTTCCAGACATAAGTCTATTTCTTTTCCTCCTTCTGCCCCTCAGTATTTCCTCAGAAACTAGGAATGTGACCTAAATGCCATTTATTTTTTTCTTGTCCTTACTGAACTGTTGCCACATTAAACTATTTGCTATTATAGATATTACAGTAAGCCTCAGGAGCTCACTTAAAAATAGACTCCACAGTGTTTTGTACAAACGTAGTTCCTTCTCTAACAGGCTTTAACTGATGAAAAAAAAAAAAAAAGAAAAGACAAAGAGAAGGGAAAGGGACAGAACATGCAGAAGACTGAGCTGAGTGATGACACAAACAGCTGCATTAGCTCCTTTTCTTTGTTAACTCCAGATGTGTCTTCATTAGAAGGGGCATTAGTTAACAAGAAAAGGGAAGACAAAAAAAGGCAAGAGCAAGGCAAGACAAAGAGAGACCTTCAGGTGAAAACTGTATATTGGGGATTTCATTCCAGGGAATGTGAAGGGATTATACAAATACTGAATCTCAGAATAGGTACAACAGTGCCTTTCAAGACTAAAAATAGCATCTGAGTTGTAGTTTGCACTTTCAGACTTGTATACTTATACTGCTCCCATTCTGATGCAATGGTAATAATCTTTTCTCAAAAGGGAGATGATCTACAGGGGATACAAGGTTCAGCTGAATTTTGCATGAAAAATTCTACACACTTATAAATTGCAGTTTGCCTTCTAGCAGCAGGGCTAATTTCGTCCAGTACTTGGTGGTTGCAGAAGTTGTTTAGGAGATGATAATTGCTGCAGAAGGGCTGTGAAGTAGCCATAATAGCAAGATTTTTTAGTAAATCAAATATACTGGTCTCTCACACTTACTGAATTTTCTATACGTAGGCTCTGTGCACTGGTATAGATCTTCACCAAAATTAACAAACTAAAATCATCAACTGACTTTGCAAAAGTGCATAGCAAACTAGTATTGAAGTGTTCATGACTGAGTACAAATCAGAGTTACCATTTTTCTTTCTTCTCCACGGTCCTCTCCAAACAGCTGAGTATTCCTGGCATGTGGGCACCTCTGAACTGAGGGGAAGAGTATAGCTCCCCTCCCCAAACCAAGCAGAGCCCGCAGTTCTTGGGTACAGACATGCTCAAGAGAAGTGCAAAAGGGCATGCTCACTTTAAAGCACATGATCAGTCCCATGAAAATCAATGGTGCTGAAAATTAATCATAGTTTCAAGTTCTTTGCTGGACCAAATGTTAAGCTAAGGATTTGTCAGTTCTAATATCTAAGCTGATCACCACTCCCGTAGTATCTCATGAAACAAGAAATTACTTCCCAGCAAAGACCATAAAAGACCACACAAAGTCAAATTTAAAGTGCAACAGGAGAGTGCAAAAAGTGCAACAGGAGAGTACAAAAACTCACAGAAGAAGAAAACCTGGTATAGATGAAGTTATGACAAATTTTTAACTCATACATGAACAGAAACATAATTTCATTTTTTCTAAACATTTAATACAAAATCCACTGTTCTTTTATAGAATGGCCATAACCTGTAGAGTGAAATATTACCTTTGCTAGTTTATAACTGTTTGCCAAAAATCAACCACATAATCAACAAAATAGAAGTCTTTCACAACTGCAAATAAATAAATAAATAAATGCAACAATGACCACTAAATGAGCAATCTGAAGCCATTCCAACTCTAAATCATACTAACATTTTTACTAAATGCGAATATTTATAGAGCAGATGCATGTTACAAAAGGACCCAATTACCAGTTTTGTAAATGAGGCAAATCAAGTTGGAATGAAATATTGTGCATTTAATCTTTCCAAGAGAAAAATCATCTAATGTACAGTTGGTATTTCTCCAGCCATGAAATTCCTTTCTCCTTAGGCCAATAGAGTAAGTTTTCCAACAATAAATATTGTATACTAATAAACATGTTCTTTTAAGTGCCTTCAACTTCAGTGTTTCATCATCGGCTAACAGTAAAATTCAGGATGACTATGAGTAATACAGAATAGTGTCACTCAGTCAGTGCAATAAGATGTGGGTCAGCTGTGGGGAATACTTGGAGGAAAGGTGAGACAACAGCTAAATCATTCACAACACTTCAATAAGGCTTACTCTATAGACAAATACACATACTCCAACATAACACAGCTATGTGTTTGCCACAGGCCAGCCAAAGAAAAGAAAAGAAAAACACAGCATTGGACTGAAGAATGAAGAAGGGAGTACATTTTTCAATTTACGTATGCCTCTGAAAGTTCCTCAAGATTAAACTACCTGTTGTGCTGCAAAATTTATGCCTAGGCATAGCTTCATGGTGGACTTTCTACAAGAGCTGTTACAGGGGCCAAGGTGAAGCTGACTGGTCTGTAGTTCCAGATTTTTCCCTCTTTGAGGATGATTCATCTCTTTTGGAAGGTGGGTGCAATGTTTGCCTTGATGTTGTTCAGTGGCAAAGGAGATCAGCCTTGCAAGGACCTCAGTTAATTCAACATCTTGCAACCCACCCGGTCCCATGGACTTGAATATGCTCAATTTATTCAAGCTGTGCCAACACTATCCTCCATTACAACAGGTAGTGTCCCTCTCCCTCCCCAGATTTGCTGCCAGGCACAGAGACGTGGGAGTCCCGAGATTAACTGTAGTGTCTATCACTCGTTCCTGTAGGTGCGTTACCTTTTCAGTCCTAGGTGGCAGAACAAACTTTGTCAGTGTATATAAATAACACATCTTCCTTTCTGAAGGTCATAATTCATAATTTTCCTTCTTCCATTTGTCCCCTGTATATTTTCTCTCTATCTTAATGTGTCTTTAGGCAATGGAAATTTTCCTGATTATCCTGTCAAGACAGCTGGTCTGTGTTAGATGTGATATAAGAATATCGCCTTCAATGTCAGTAACTGAAAAGGTATTCAAAACGTAATAAATATCTCAAAGAGGGGATTTCTCATGTCTGATTGCTAGACAATCACTTATTATGAATGTCATATTCTGTCACATTCAAATTACTATCACAGGTATTAAAGCAGCACAATATTATCATGCTCTGAATATTTGTTGCCTATTAATTTTTAAAAAGTTATTTTTTAGTTCTTTTGGGATAAAAAATTTGTAGTTTGATGTGAAAAACCAAGGGAAAAAAATAAAAAAAATAAAAATGTTGTTTAGTTAACGTGATACAGAAATCAAATGAAATGTTTCATTTTAAAAAATCATTAATAATTTTCTGTTGATTATTAAACAATGGAATCTATCTTTCACTAAGAAGAAAAATTATTCCCAAAGAGGTTCTAAATGTCATAGAAATTAAATAAAGCTTAACTCTCTTTCTTAACTTCTTTTACAATACATATGGATTACACCAGAGTGTATATGATATTGCATGCACCTCCAATATCTGTCTCAAGAATAAAATTTGACAAATGACACCCCATGCAGCAATAACTGGTCTTTATTTTACAATACTCCATACATTTCCTCTTTGTGGCAAACTTACTCTTTGTGTGATGGAGGGAGACCATCAATACACTTTTCTTTGTATCTGTGATAATGTGAAAACTGCCCATTCTGAAAGAGTGAAGAAGACATACTAAGATTAATATGCAAATCGCAAGATATTATTATACCAAATAATGTATTTCTGAGAAGTGATTTTTTTAAAAGTTTTTTTACTCCCCAAATTAAACCATTTCTGCTAAGTATATAATCTGTGGTTGTATGCCTGGTTTAGTTCATAATCTTCATGTGTACACACTTAGGGTGCACTACTGGCTGTAAAGTGACAAATTTTTACCATAACTTTCTTCAAATTTGTGATGCAATAACAAGCACTTTTCATGCCCAAATTAAATTACTATTTCATGACTCAAGGGTGATAAATATCATAAATATTTTTTGTATACATATCCATTGAACCTGATGAGCTGCAGAGATCATTCTTTTTTATTGGACAATGTTCTACAATGAACTAATAGACATACAATTTTTATACTTACAGTAGTTTTGTTGATTTAGAGTATCTGTACTTAGACAAGAAAAGCGAGCTTGTACGACCCCACCAATTTAGAAGGTCTTTATGGTAAGCTTTTTGGATTATCCATTGTCATGGTTTGAGGAGACACAGGCAAAATTTATGGTACCAATATGATGACCTAGGGAGAGGGTGGTGTTTAGGATCCTGAGGGATCCGGGGTGGGCAGAACAGTGAGGGGTCTGTATTCCTTCCAGTTTCCTGCCATATTCTCTAAAAACCAGGAGGACAGGAAATCTGTCCCTGTTCCCTTCTTCCTTGCCTCTTCACTGCTCTTCAACATCTTGGAGGGAGGATTCTGGCCTTTGCCATCAGCTCACCACATGCTCTGCAGGATCCAAATTCATCAGGTGCTAGGAAGAGTTTTGGACCCTTTTTCCATGTTGGGTCTGCCACGAGGGACTTTTGGGAACTCATATCAACAATCATCGAGATCACGTTTTGTATCTATACTTGTATATTTTGTCCCTTCTCTCACATGTCACTGTTCCTTCCCCGTTCTATTAAACCTGTTCTAGGTTTAACTCAAAATTTTAAGTTTCTCTTCTGTATTCCCCTTTTATCTTCTCAAGGGAGGGTGGAGGGGTGTAATAGGGAGCAATTCTGTTCTCTGGGTTGTGGCTCACCCTGACCACTAAACCAAGACATCTATTCAACACTTACTGGAGTCATCATCCAATTTGAAAAGGACCTTCTCTACTTCCTGGACAAGAAACTGGGTAGAAAGCTGATGGAGTAGCCTTCTGGCATTCTCAGAAATCCTTTCGGGTTCTTGAGTAACAGAAGAAAAAAAGGCAGCATATAGAGATCATTGTTCTAATCAGACAGTTCTTTTCTCAGCAGCAAAGATTAGCCAGAAAAGTTTTGCAGCTACCTAAAAAGAGCAGAATAATAGCATTGTAATTTGGGATGTACACTAAGCTATGCATACAAAATTTGTGACCTCACAATAATTTAAACACAGAAGGAAGACATTCTTCTTAAACATCTATATAACAATACTTGGAGTCTAAGCTGTCACCATGGTGAGTGGTATGGAGATGTCCATGTATGAGGAGGACTACAGAGCAGGTAGTGTTGCAAAGTGGAAAGATGAAACTTACAGCATGAATATTGCAACTAATCCTGTAATTTGGCTTTAGAAAAATAGAACAACTGGAAGAGGGATGATGGATACGAAGTAACAGTTCACATCAATGATGTTGCTGCCACGGAGGGCACCTCTCTGTTTCTTGCTTATTGCAAACTGCTCCTTAAAACACAGCTGAGATGCAATAGGAAGAAAACTAGTGTTGCCAAGAGTGACTTCAACTCAAGGGGTCTCTGTTAGACATGTTGAGTAGCCAAGAGCAGACAGCATGAAGTAACTCTGTATTTGAGCATTATTCATACTGGCAGAGATACAGCAATTACTTACCTAAAAAACAAAAAAAAACATGCCAGTGATCTTAATCTAGTTAGATTTTAGTTATGAGAACAGAACACAGCACTAACCCGTTATCAGCATACCTGAACTCTGAAGTGGTCACTTCTACTGAATTTGAAGCAACAGATGATAACTGACAAAGCACATGTGTTTAATGTGGATTGTTTTCATAAAAGCCAGAAATTGTTCATGAATATCCTATTGGGTATCTCAAAAAACACAATTCCAAGGACACAAAAAAAGATTTTTCTGAGTAGGAGGCCAGCACAGTTAAAAGGAGATGTTGAAGGCCTGCTAAAACAGAAGGAAAGCTAATATTGAGAGTACAGGATTACAGGTACTTGTCCATCTAGATGGCTCTGACAAAAAAATGAATTACAATGCAGAAATGGCCAGTAGACTTTTACGTGCTGTATGTGGAAAGAAGCATGAGGTTGTATGTGTCCCAGATGCTGCTGCTGCTGTAATGGGAAGTTTACCATGTGTAGCAAAGAAAGATGTAAAGGAACATCTGTTGAAATTAAACATTTGCAAATCAACAGGCCCAGATAACTGACACCCAAGAGCCTTAAGAAAACCATCTGGGAGCTTTCAGAACAACTCATGCGATACTTAACAAGTCCTGGGAAACTGAAGGAATTCCAAGTGATTGGATAACTGCAAATGTGGTTCCAGTATTTGAACAGGATAAAATGAATAAGCCTGGGAATTAAAAATCAGTTAGCCTAACTTAAAGAAAGGCTAAAATAAAGAAATTGAAATAAATTCACAGATGCATGCAAATAAAGATAAAACCTGGAATTTAAATAAGTCAACCTTATTCACAGACAAAAGTCTTGTCAGATATAAATTTGTGGTCTTTACTGACAGCAGTATAAATCTGGTTTCCAAAAGCAATGGCATTGACATAGTGTATTTGGAAGATAGCACATTCTAGTGTTTTACAGTCGGTACTTGACTTATTACTATATGACATTTTCAATATCACAATCTACACTAATACCAGGACAAAAATTAAATTACTTGACAGCTGTCTTGTTGACAGAGCTCAACATATGATTTTCAAAACTAATACTTGAAAGAGAAAGGATTACAAGAAAAGTTCTCAGATCAGTGCTAGAAAGTAGTTTTATCTTATGAAATCTTTCCGGTAAAAATAATTTTTTCAAAAAAATTGGCATGACATTAAGTAATGAGGACAAGTAACTGACAGAAAGATCATTTTCAGAAATTGCTAGAATGCAACCAGATGTGTTCAATACAACCAAATAAAAAAATATTACCTCTGGGTATCTACCATGCGAGCTATGGAGCAGGGTGCATTTTTTTTAGAGTAGAAAACAATGATGCAAAGTCAGATGTATGGGACTATCACATGTGAAAATGCTCAGTTCACCTTTTGTAAACAAATTAGGATGAAAGCATTTTATTGATTTATTAATGACACATAATAAACCAGTCATCAGTGAATTATGTATCAGTATCAGCTCTACAGCATAAACCACCAGACCCTCTTGTGGAGATGTGGGTGTTCCAGTTGTTCATGCACCCCTGCCACTGTCAGTACCCCACTAAGGCACCCCTGTGGGCAGGTGCCCTTTAGACACCCCAGGAAAGGGTTCCCCCATTTCACCATTGTGCTTTCAGTCCCTGATTGTTCCCATGCCTGTGAGGCAATGCCTGGCTATGCCCATCAGAGTCACTGTTCCTCCTCCCACTTCAAGGCCTTTTCCAGCACCCCCAGCACAGGCTTTAATGCTCCTGTGACACTGCTTCTCAAGTTGATGTCTTGTTTCCAAAGTCTATGTAATTCTCTAGACACTCTTTAATTGGCTTATTTTCATCTTACTTTTTAACATAATCAGTCTGGGGCAAACTCCCTCTCAGTTTTGGGTATCCCAGCATGTATGTTCTTACCCCCCATACCAGCCATTGTTATCAGGCCATTTTGTCCTGGATTTTGTCAGAGATTTCAAGAGTGCCATAGAAATGGTCTAGAATTGTTAAAGATCTTTTGCCATGTGTGCTTGAGGCAGCCCGACAGCAGATGTAGGATTAAACACTGAAAGAGTTGTCCAAGGGTCATAATGGATGACATTTAGTAGAAATTTTTGAGGAAAAATGAGTGTAACAATTTAAAAATCATGGGGCTTTTTTCTGTCTGCATCAGGTGAAGCCAGAGTTCAGCTGCCCAGCTAGGACAACCCTTTCTAGCACTACAATGTAGCATTCACACCTTTATAGCCCAATAATACTTACTAATAAATTCTTAGGTTCAGAAGATTAGTAGTAATTGTATAAGATTACTTATAAATGAGGAGAATTTTGATTAGATTTTTTTTACGTTTCTCTGCACCACCAGACATTGATCAAATATTGCTAACCTTAGAGCTGAAGACTGCAGCATCTTGAGAAAGGTGTTTTGGTGTTCAACTGTGCTTGCAGAAGCCTCCCAGGTGCCTGACCGAAGTGTGCTACACAAAATTCTTACTGGTCACTGGTTCTCTTTTTTTGGAAGGAGATTTTTTCCTTAGCATGCCTTCCCCTCCTTCCATAGCCTGATTTACCATTCAGTGATCATCTGGAATCTCATATCTGACTCACTGACACCATTTATATTGGTCTCAACTATTTTGCCACTATTGATGGAATGTTGGTCTGCTCTGTTTTTTGTTTAATTCTACCAAAGCTTTGCCAAAGAGAGTTGTGTATTTGGGTGAAATTACCTGGTTTGTAATTGTTATAGTTTGAGGGGACAGGCAAAAAATCTTACGGCTTTTGCTGCAAGGATCCAATGAGGGAGGGGTGGAGTTTAGGACCCTGTTGTGAAAAGGGGTCTGGGGTATTGGGTATCAGTATTCCCTCCCATTTCCTGCCAAGCTCTATAAAGCCAGGAGGACAGGAAGCTCCTTCTCTCTTCCTCTCTCTCTCTCGCTCTCTCTCACTCTCTCTCGTGCTCTCTCTCTCCCACGCTCTTTTTCCTGCCTTATCGCCACGTGGAGCCAGCCCAGAGGAGAGGCCCAGCCTTTTGTTACGAGCTCGCCATGTGCTCTGTGGCATCAGACTGCTGGGGTGGGGGGTTTGGACTCTCTTTTACCCCCATCGGCTTCGCAGTGAAGGACTTTTCGAGAGCTTGTATCGGCAGTCGTCAGAGTCGGGTTGTATATATTTGTGTATATATATTTATTTTTTTTCCTTTTTCCCCACCTGTTACTCCCTTTCCCTGTGCCATTAAATCTGTTATAGTTTTAATTTCCAACCGTTGAGCCTTTCTTCCTTGCTCCCCTTCTATTTTGCAAGGAGGGTGGTAGAAGCAAAACTCTGTCTCTGAGTTGTGGCTTGCCCTGACCGTTTTCTAAACCGAGACAGTAATATACAGATTAAATTTAGGAAACTTTGGAGTTCCTCTTGATATAAGCTTTTTGTGAAAATTTCTATGAATGCATTAATAATTCTTAAAATCAGAAAATAATTAAAATGCTTGATGAAAAACAAAACAAAAAAATAAGGTAGCCTGGAATCTAAAGCAGAAAAAGAAACTGCTTGGTTTCAATTAAATGAACACAGTTGCTCAAAGTGAACACTTTTTGCAAGAAAAGCTTTGCCAGAAAAAATAGTGATAAAATATTGTTTACACTATGATAGTGGATGTGGGGGGGTGGGTAAATTCTGTGAGAGCATACCCAACAGCCAACAACCCATTAAAAATTACAGGCTTTGGATGGGTCTCAAAATCATTGGACATAAATGGCAATATTAATTATTAACTCTATAATATTATTCTTTATTTGAGTAACAAGGGTCGAACAGGGAAATGCCAAGAAGAAACCAGAGATCTCATCAGTGGTATGAATATAGTGATTTGTGACATGAAGGGGGATTGCAGTAAACAGCAGGCAAGAAAGCACAGGATGTGCTAACAAAACAGCAGAACAAACAACATATTTGAAACTAGAAAAAGAGCAAAAGAAGAAAGAAACAATTTCATTTTTACAAGTCAATCACCAATGATGGAGTGAAATTGTATAAAATTCTGAATTCTAGTCTTACATTTTAGTTGAGTTTAGAACTTTCTTATCTTAAAATGTTTGTTTTAAATTTTCCTCTCTGAAAAAAACCCAAACTTATATGAGTAGAAGTTCAGGATTAGTTAACACTATTAATGCTATTATATGCTTAATCTATGTGACCCTACTGATTTGAGAACATTTAATTTTAGCAAATAGAGCCTCAGAGACATCAATAAAATATTTTATGTCAGAAGTATCATATATTGAATTCCTCCCATTAAATCCCAAAGTCATAGATAAACAACAGATGGAGCATTTCTTCCTCTTCGCCTACATTTTACTGTAAATCACTGAGGTTTTTCCTTGTTTTAAATTCATGTGTAAAAGCCACCTTACTATCTTTCGCTCAATCAATAATCAGTATGCCATCATGTTCCTTATTAACTACCTTATAAATTCACCTTTTATTCATATTCTTCAGTATTTGCATCTCTTTTTATCATTCTTCAGGTATTCATTCTTAATATTCCCCTTGTCTCTTTTTAGAAGGAAGTCTTCTCATGCAAAGTAAATTTCTGGAGTTCTGGTTTTGGGGTATTTGGTAGAATAAAATGGAAAATATTTCAGCTTTCAATGTTTTCCCATATTTTCCATATTTTCATATTTTAAATTTAACAACTCAGTTGTTTGTGCAATACATTGTGCCATAATCTATAAGCAGCTCATATAGAGCTCTCCCTAAAAATTTACTGTGTGGTGCTATTGATGGTTTTCTTGATCCTTTCTCTACAATGCACACAAGAGGGAACCTAAGGCTGCCCCTACCCTGATGTGGAGTCCCAGCAATGACTGGAGTCTGTTAGCTGACTTGTACATTGGTGAAGCTAAGGGGTATTGATGTATAGGTTGTTTGCATCCATTCAACCTGTCCAGAGGATCTCACAGCCACATGATAACTATTCCAGATGGTTTTCCCCCTCTGCAGTGCACTTTGCTTCTATTTATACATCTACAATTCAAATTCAACAGCAGCCCTGAGCTCCTGTTCTACATAATCTGAACAGATTTTCTGTATGTGGCTCATGTGGAGGGCATGATGAGACTTGGACTTTGTGTCACCACTCAGGCCACTTGTACCCAAAGGAACCAGGCTATCAAGCCGTTCTTGATCAATATACTCAGAAAAGGCAGGGCTGTCCAAGCAGCAACATTTCACCTTCCCATCCAGATACTGGTTGCAATTCCGAGTCAGAGAGAGAAGTATTCCAAGAAGGATTACATCATCCTGTAGAAATGAGATGACCAGGAATGAGTCCAAAACATCTGGCTATCCTTAACAGTATCCCCAAGGTCGTAAAAGAGTTCACTAACTGTAACTGGGCAATAGGCAGGATATGCATTGTTTGACATACAGCACATACGGCTGCTTGGACCACAAGAATACTCAGTCACATTCCAAGTCTCTGTTAACCATCATTAAAGTTTCTTACACCATGATAGGTTACACTGGCTGAGTACTTGACACCTGTTTCTGGAACCAAGGTGACTTCAGTACTACAAATACAACTTTACTTCATTATGAACAATTTCATCTACGTGTACACTTCACTTTAAGTGCTTAGTTAAAATATTCCTGGCAGATACGTGTTTAACCAATCCTTAAAAACCCCTACCAGTGTAGACAAGTTCTTACACAACCTTTTTAGGCAATCTATCTTGGTATTTCACTATCCTTAGGAAGTTTTTCCTAATGTCTAGCCTAAGTCTCTTTTGCTGTATTTAAGCCAATTATTTCTTACGCTATCCACTACTGATATATTCCCCTCCATTGTGCAGTAGCTTTTTAAATATTTGAAGTCTGTTATCATGTCTCACATCAATCTTCCATTCTCTAGACCAAAAACCTGTAATATTTACATCTTTCCTCATCCATTATATTTTCTAGCCTCTGACTATTCTCACTGCTCTTCTCTTTCAAGCCGATCTACACCTGTCTTAAAGTACAGTCTCCTAACCAGAGACTGCTCCAGCTAAGGTGGTGCTAATGCTAAACTGAGCAGAATTTCTTCATATGTCTTACAAAAGACATGACTCTTTATATACTCTGGTATCCAGCTTACCTTCCTTACTACACTCTGTGATGTTGTTTATTCATGTCCACCTATGATCCACTACCACCTTGGGATCCCTCTCTGCAGAACCACAGCAGTTAGTTGGTTGTTTTGCATCCTGCGCTTATGTAGCTGACAGTTCCTGGGTAAATATAATGCTCTTTGCTTATCCTTAGAATTACAGAATCATAGAATCATTATGGTTGGAAGGGACCTCCAGGGTCATCAAGTATTACATCCTATTTTTCTCACATCTCTTCTCCAATTTGTCAAGGTCCTGGGTGAATTCTAACCTTGCCCTCTACTCCGCTGTTCCAGCTTGGTGTTGCCTGCAGATGTAAAAACAATGTTCTTTCTTCCATCATTCATGTCATTAATGAAACTGTTGACTAGTGCCAGAAACACTGTATAGTCCTGAACACAGGACAAATTTCCATCTTTATTTAAGTGAAATGACAGACAGCTTCTTTTCCCTTCTGTCTAGAAAAAATCACTGGGATAAATAGGCTAAATATTGCCTGTAGTGACTGTGCTATTAGCAATAAACCATACAAACTCTCATAGGTAGAGTTTTATTTTACACTTGCTTAGTGCTTGCACTAAATGTCAACACTGTAGCTTCTTATCTAAAACTTTTTACTTTTCTTAGACCCATTATGAAAATTTGCATATCACACCAGCTGGACCTCTCTTCCATTCTTGAGATCTGAATGCCTGTGTGGCTGATTTGGACATCTAGACTAGACACCCAAATTTGTCTGCCTCTATTTCACTGTTTCCTTTTCTACTGAGGTACACCTCAACATGCATAAACTTTCCTGGAAACAATTGTGTACTATTATGTATTAGCTTCTCTTCAGTAATACTACTTTTGCTCTACAAGTTCACAGGTTTCTTCAAATAGTTGCTCAACACATTAAACCACCTTTCAAAACTAATCAAAGCAGACTAAGCTGCTTTATATTTGGTCTGCTCTTCTCCTCTGTTTGAAAATGTCATCTATTCAGACTTTACAACTTTCTATACCATCAAAAAAACTTGTTTTGTATTTTCTAATTAAAAATCCAGGCCAAAAGGAATTCCATAAAGATCTTTAAGGTACAGTGAATTCTAATATTTTAAAACCAACTCTCAGAAAACTAAGGCAAAAATATTTGGCACTGATGATCTCACCAGATATACATTCTCCTTTGTCTGTTACAAAGGTTTCCATTCTTCATATTTTTGTAGTATTTTGAAGTGAATGTACGTGTATGTTTAAATACATACACAAAGACCTCTCTCTTTTGTTTAAAAAATGCTCACAAAGTTTATTGACACTGTGGGTCTTGTGGGTTTCTCTCTGTCTTATAAATCAATACAAGTTTTCATCCCTTGAATTAGTTCAAATTTCATAACATTTTTCATTTATGTACTGCACAATGTCACTACATCTTCTTAATCATTCTGGTTCCTCACCACTTCTCCCAGACTGTCAATGAGTCAGAATTTGATCTAAATAATAGGAACCTTTCTTCATGGTACAATTTTAAATTTGTTATTTCTCATTTACTATTCCCAAACTGTATAGCTGATAGTAGCAGAGACAATTGCACTATTGTGAGATACTGGCATTCATCTGAGGATTTATGCAGCTCTGAAAAACACTTGCAGCTGCAAAAAGTACATGTAAAACTACCAGAGGCATAATCCCAAAGCATAATTAGCAGTTCAGACTACAGCAAGAGCCTGCTTCATGATAAAACAGGATATTAAAATTTTCAACTGCAAGCTTATGGCCTGCAAAACCAAATGTCCAAGATTTTCATCCTACTGAAAGAAGGGCTTTACCATGACCTGATAAGGAAATAGGATAGATTACTTGCTATGCAGAACCTGGCTGTAGACCAAATCATGAAAAGAAGATGGAAGAGATATATGATACTCAGCAGCACGTAAAAGTGTAACCAGAGTTTTCAATAACAGATGGGTTTGATAGTGAAAGATTCAGAAAAGAATAGTAATTTTAAAACAACTAATGACTCCTTCCACTCTTCACAACTTAACAAGAAATCCATGAGATGAACCACACAGAAGTGCAAAAAACCATGGAGCTGCCTACAGACTTCTTTTATTTGCCTAGAGCAGCATAATCAGTAGAGAGGAAATGTCAGGCAAGTGAGAATTGTTTCAGAAGAAAGGCTGAAAGTGAGATGGCTGCCAAGGCATTTCCACAAGAGAGTGCAAAATTGGAATTGCTGGAGGGGGTTCATACAGGTGGGATAATCCCACAGGTGATAGCTAATTTTCAAAAAGGAAAATTCTTTTCTTGATTCAACTTCACAAACTTAGATGAAGAATTCTGAAACTCAAACAGCATGCTTCAGGATTACAGGAAAAAAAAACATAGCATCTTCTGAAATTATACCTCTGTGACACTTCATGCAAAGTCAATGGTTCTTACAATGAAGTCCAAGATAGCCATTACAGGCATACATACTGGATAACAGAAAAGAGGGACTGCTTAAAATAACCCTTTTGGGGAACTCTGAGCTCTATTCAGACTGGCTCCTGCACTTACAATGGAATGGAGTACATGGCTGAAATTTAAAAAGAGTATTAGCTGACAGCCAGGGTTGCCAGACCCTACTTTTCAGACTGAAAAATTCTCCAGTGGCTGAAATACAGGAATCAGGAGTTCTCAGTTTTAAGTGCCTGCAGGAAAGGACATTTAAAAGCCTTATATCAACTTAATTTCTAAGAAAATGCCCCACTCATCAGACTGTTCTGTAGCATATCCTGTGAAGAAGTTGGAGCTAGAGGAGGGTCGCTATGTCCACTGTAGAAACTGTGTTGCTCTGCAGAAATGAATGCAGAGTATATGCAAGAAGCAAAGATACAAGCTGGAAAGAGAAAAGTACTCAGTGATGAGAATATTCTCTGGGAATTCTTGAGTTTTTATGACATGAGCTTTGCATCAAAGAGTCACAAAATAAAAGTCACAAAGGACACAGACTAAGAGGGAAACCAACAGAGTATCACTTTGCAAAGACATAAAATGTTCAAGGAACATTCTTAACTCCCATGCCTTAATATACAGCAGAAGCATTATTTAACACAAACACTGGCACAACCTCTCCTCTTTCTTACATCCTGTGACTTGTCAATAGTCAGAAACTTCGAAGGGAAACTCTCAGTTGTTTTCTTTACTTACCGATGCTGGCTTCCTTCTAAGATGTAGCTGAAACTAGCAGATTTTCTGTCTGGAGACAAATTACGTTTAGCTGATAGCAGAAAATATCTGTGCCAAATGGGACAATGTTTTGAAATAGTAGTAAGTCAACAGGAAGATAATTAGGCTATTTGACTATATGGAAGGGTTCTAGATAGATAAAATATGGCCTACCTGTGAGTGTTTGTGTGAAATGCATGTTGTGTTCCTGCTCTTTGTTTGTCATACTATGGTGGATTTCAATTAATGCTGGCAACATGATGACTATTTATTGAAGCTTATGTAGAGTTTCATGTTTTTTGCCAAGTTCTCTTCTTTTTGTTTGACTCATCTTTAAATACATTCCTTAAAACTTGCCATTACAGAGATACAAAAGCAAAAAGACACTGATTTTTCCAAGACTATTACAACTCAAACACTAACACTGAAACCTTTAAACAAGGTATTTTTCTTCATGAATTCCTGTACACAGGTGTTCGTTTGACTTTTGTTAGTATCTTTTCTGGGCTACAACACACTATGACTAACTGCATTCCTCTTTCTAAGTCATGTTAGTTTCAGTAAGAAATTGATAAGTAATGACCTCTGATACAGGTTCTGGGAAGAGTGGCTGGAAAGCTGCTCAGCAGAAAGGGACTTGGGGGTGATGATTTACAGCCGGCTGGATAGGAGCCAGCAGTGTGCCCAGGTGGCCGAGAAGGCCAATGGCATCTTTTTCCCGAGATAACACATCTTGAAAATTTTCCTGAAGACACTTCTTGTCTGACCCTGGCCCAGTGGCCATATTCTTTGAAGAACAGTGTTATATCTGTTAATGAAGTCCAGATAGATTAGATTAATAGCTGGGGGTGGGGGGTGGGGGTGTTGGTGTCTTAATGTTTGTTATCTTGTCAAAGAAGGTTTTGTATTAGTTTCACATAAATCCATGTGGCTTTAAAACCCGTTTTCCTATGGTCTTCATCCTTTCTTTCAAAATATGTTCTAGAACCCAAAATACAGTTTCTCCTTCTTAGATATAGATATTTTCACTAACTTCTTTCCTGACAGTGTGTTAAATAGGCTATTGGTCACAGATACAAATATTTCTTATATCTGACAAGATCTTGAGAAGATTGTGGTAACAATCCTACTTCTCATGGGCAAATTCTTTCTGTAAAGACAGATTGTAGGGAATGATTGTACCACAGCCAAAGGTAGTTACATTTAAGTCCTGTGGGAAGTAATAGGAGTGATTACACTTGAGGAAGATTTCATTAGGTTTGAAACAATAAATCTGAGATCATGTGAGATTCAGAAAAACTTTCAACCAAATCTCATAAGACATGTAATAAAATCACAAGAGTTGGCAACAATCTTGATCCATCTTATAAACTCCAGAAAAATATGAACAGATGTAGATAGTGTAATTAAATTGATTGAGAACTTTATTTCCCAAGAAATCACTCTGAGAATCAGAATTAGACACAGACCCCTTGAAATCTAATCAATTTTTGAAACAGTTCAGAAATACTTTAAAAATTTTTCCCCACTGAGGTCTTTCTAATTATAGTTTCCTGTTCTGAAATATTTTTCATTCCCCTGTGATTATATGAAATATTCACTTTATCAATGATAAAGGGGAATAGCTCTTCTAAAGAGTAAACAGTGGAACTGAGTATAAACAGAATCCTGCCTAATACACCAGTGGAAATTTCCCTAAAAATAAGAGAAATAAAATTGTGCTTTAATCATTTTCAGTTACAGCAATTTTAAATGTAACTCAGAGCAATAGGTGTTTACAAGTCTAGAACTTTTTAAGAAAGACAATTTAAAGCTACAATAAAGAATTAAAACAGAAGAGAACCAGGGCAAATCAGGAACACACTGCTGAAGCCACTGGGTCCATTTTCGGAAGCCTGCTGTGCTATTGAGATTATCTTCACTGGGATCTGGAGGCCATACATTTTTAGGAACAACAATCCAAAGACAAGCTATTGTAGCATTGTGAAATGTCAAAAGTTGGGAACATTCTTTTACTTGCTTTCCTAGCATTTTGGTCATCCTAAGTAAAATGTCGTTAAATAAAAAATGCTTTTAGCATTTTTCATATACCTACCTCTTTCATATGTTTTGATACTTTTTTTCTAACACGGTGCTTCTACAAAAACAAAGAGCTACACAAATAGAACCATCATTTCGAATTTCATGAAAACTTGAATTAGAAAATACATGGCTGACTGTTGGCTTCCCATATGAGCTAAAAGGCTCATCTTGGGCCAATAAAGAAAATAAAAGAAGGGTGAAAAAACTGTACAAATTTTATTTCCTCCCAAATTTCTATGATAGAACAGAGTAACATGAGTTCTGTCCTCAGGCTAAAATTTGTCAGACAAATGACTAATATAAAAAGAAGCTGCCAGTCCACTGGGGCACCTCTGAAGTCTAAAACTAAGCCTCAGACTTATTTGAAATGAAAGGCATTTAGGAAAGACTGTCTATTTGGGGAAGCTAGAAGAAGATCTAGAGAGCATTTTAGTGCTCCAAGAATAATCTTGTTGCCTAAATTCAAAGTACTGGTCAGTTGAAAGTCCATCTTTTGAGTGATCTTTAAATCAACTTTTACTCCATCTAATGCACTCATGTACTTGAGATACCCTGTAACCCCTACAGTTTCCAGCCTTATCTAGTTGAGTTATCATATATTATCATCTTTTGCAATGATTTAAACTCATTCTTCAACATGAAGCTGCAGCTCAGAAAGTCATTACCACAACTGTGTCTCTTGTGCCTCCTTACACGTGAGGTGTGTTTACAGCATATTTCTCTGAGATCAGTTGAAGAACCCATGATAAGTTTCCACTTTTCAGGTGGCATTAAGAGATGATCTTTTAAGACTTACTTTTTGTGTACATGATCTATTTTGCCTGAACTACTAAACAACAGATTCTGCTGGAAAAACACTCACTTTCCATACCTCTTTGTTGATGCTGCAACCATGGACAGTCAAAAAAACCCACAGTGGCAATGGGTGATTGAATTAGTATTGTAATGACTCAGGAACTTTGCTGGAAAGGGAGAGAGGTGTGGTTCCAGTCATTGTTCTCTTCAGTGTTTCTGTTTTTTATGCAGTGTTAATATGAAGTAAAATGCACAAACAGTTCTGGGCGCATGGCCCAGAAGCCAAGCTTTTCCAAAAGCAGTGAATTCTCTAACCATTATGTTACAAACCAGTCTTTTCTCCTTGTTGATTCTTGTCTGTACCATAGTGCAGCATCACCCAGAGTGAGGACTGCTTGTTATGCAAAATGTTGGGTGATTGATGCATTTCCTGGCCTCAAAGACAGGTCTCCTGCTTCCTAGACAAGTCCCCTAATTGTCAGACCAGTGCCTAAAAGTTCTTTATCGGATAATGGGACTGGTCATCTAAATCCTGTAAGTGGTTTCACACTCTGAAGTGTAGTTTTACTAAGATGTCAAAATTCATACAAAAGCTGTTTCAGGTACACCCCTTTTGGGATTTGCAGGGGTGGCTGACCTGACATACTAAGACACAACAATAAAATTAAGGGGCTAATTTCCTCAAGTGTAGGAATTAAGCAACTCATTGATGACAGGCAATGGAAGAAAAATTATCACACCTCAGAACACTTCTTGTTTCAGGAATTTCTGTATATTACTATAACTATCAGACTTCATGTCTTAACAATGCCACCTTGCAAGACCAAAAGTTTCATTTTCACAAGCTTTCCCTCAAAAAAAGGTTTGGTTGGAGACACAATAAAAACATACTTGAGAAAGCAGCATAGCCACTGGAAAAATTAAAATTAATGTTTATTCTCTTGGAATCAGTGCCATTTTTAGTTTATGTGAAAGTCAGGTACAATGGTAATACGTTTAAATGTAAAAGGTGTTACATATCTAGCTTTAACCATACTTCAGACTCCTGTGTCACAGTGAATAAAGGATCTTCACAGGTTCATCTCTCCTGTGAACTATGCCATCATTCATCACTGTGCATATGTTATGACAAACACTGATTAAATAATTATGTTTATTGATATTACAGAATCACAGAATCACAGAATCCTAGGGGTTGGAAGGGACCTCGAAAGATCATCTAGTCCAACCCCCCTGCCAGAGCAGGGTCACCTAGAGTACATCACACAGGAACGCATCCAGGCGGGTTTTGAATGTCTCCAGGGAAGGAGACTCCACAACCTCTCTGGGCAGCCTGTTCCAGTGTTCTGTCACTCACAGTGAAAAAGTTTTTCCTGATATTCACATGGAACCTCCTATGCTCCAGTTTGCAACCATTGCCCCTTGTCCTATCATTGGTCATTACTGAAAAAAGCTTTGCTCCATCGTCCTGACACCCACCCTTTACATATTTGTAACCATGGATGAGGTCACCCCTCAGTCTCCTTTTCTCCAAGCTAAAGAGACCCAGCTCCCTCAGCCTTTCCTCATAAGGGAGATGTTCCACTCCCTTAATCATCTTAGTGGCTCTGCGCTGGACTCTCTCAAGCAGTT